>AYEL01090386.1:0-11778 GCA_000484575.1 Olivierus martensii | reverse complement strand
ATATATATATATATACCAATTATTTGCATATTCAAAACTTTTTGTCAAAAAATTCAATTTTCTTTTTTAGAATACTGGTTATTAAAACTATTTTGTTAAAAAATTCATACAAAATAAGTTAAAATTAATTATATTATACATTCCATTTTTTGTTTGTTTCTAATATAGATCTGTTAGGTTTCCAATACTCTAAGTTCTTATTTTATGAGTTCCCAGATTTAAAAGTGTTTCAAGAATCAAATTTTATCAGAATAATCAAAAATATAAATATTAAATACAATAAATAAATGTTCATAAATACAACATTTCAAACATGTATGCAGCAATACAATATAGAACTAAGTTAGTAGCACACATTGAAACCATTCAATAGCTCTTCTAGTAGAAATATATTTTATTAAATATAATGTTTTCAATCTACTAGACCATCTTCAATATAACACACTATGACTAAGCAACAATTATTTAGTCTTAATATTGAAGGTCTCCTAATAGACTGAAAACATTATATTTAATAAAATATATTTCTTCTAGAAGAGCTGTTAAATGGTTTGAATGATTTGCATCTGAAGCAGATAGTTTTTGAGTTAAAATAGCTGACATTTTTGTCATCTGTTAGCAAACATATGAAAAAATCAAAATGGCAAACAAGGAAATTGAATTAGTATGACTTATGCTATCATAGTTTCTTTAGATAATTCTGTATATAACTTTCATTTCTAGATTGCACCTAAAATAGTAGTTCATTTATATAAAAGTTCATCTACTCATCTGTTGATGATGATGAATAAAAATTCTTTAATATTGTATGATAAATAATTTTTTATTATTCTAATTAACTTGATTTTCTAATTATATTTTCATTTCTTTATATATAAATTATTATTTAATCATAAAATATTGTTTATTTGCTTTTACTTACTATTAAGATAGTCAAATTTTATTTTTGAGAACGGAACTCCTGTTTTTAACATTATATCTATCGAAAATAAATTCTTATTTTATATGTTCTTGCTTTACAAGCACATTCTAAAAACAAATTATTGTAAAGTCAAGAACTACCATACAGGTATCCCTTGGTTTATGAAGGCTATTGGGACCTTAAAAACTGTTTGCTAAGTGAAAATTCATAAAATTGAAACTTATTTCCCATTAATTCAAACAAAAATTTTTTACTGGTTCTTGAATACCAAAAAATCATTACCATTTTTATCTATTGATGTTAAACATTCCAAAAGTATTAATATAAATATAATTATAGATACTATAATACATATGTTATAATACAAATGTTATATTATTAAACTTTATATTTTTATAATATAAATTTTAATAATATAACATTTAGAATTGTACCTTAAATGCTGATAACAATTCTTTTTCAATTGAAACTGGCTGATCTTCTCTTGTTTCTGCTCTACTAAGGATTTATGATAGTTATTAGTTATTTAGCCTATTTCTTGCCATTGGATTTTGAATTTCAGAGTTACCAAGTACCAAATGATTTTCAAATTCAAGCATAACATGGCAATAAACATGTCAATCATTGCAATTTTATTTATTGCATAAAACTTCTAAAATTTTCATCAAATATTGCCTAAAATTTATATAATTCTCAAAAAGCTTCATTCCGATAAATTATTGGCAAAAATAAATTTAATTTTCTGGTAGTAGTATTGATGTTTTTAATTCTATTTGTTAAAAATTCATTAATTACAAATTTTATTATAGTAATTATTTAGTAAAAGTAATAAACACAAAATAATTTATTTATTTAAACAATTATATTAGTTATATTTAGCATATTCCAACAGAACAACAAAATACTATCATAGTTCAAATTTATATACAGATAAAAATATATTATGGACTTACATCTGTAATAATGTATAATCAATGTTTTATAAAGTTAAATAGTTTTATATAATTGCAAAACCATTGAAAAATATAGTAAGTACATTATAGATTCTTATATTATTGGTATAGACCAAGCGCAAAATGTAAACAAAACATTGACATTCAGGTATTCCTTTATCGGAAGGTGGTGTCAACAAACTTCCTGTTTAAAGCGAGTGTAGCCGTTTCTATACTTTTGAATCTATCACGTGGATATATTTGAATATGAATCATGCATATTTTAATAGTTTTGACATCAAAGATTAGCAAAGGTATAAAAGGTAGAAAAGTTGAGAGTTTGTGGAGAACATTATCCTGATCCATGTGATGAACAAAATCATTCATTATTTTCAAGCGAAATGAAAGATTTACCTAAATATCAATGGACAGATATTTACGATTATATCGTAGAAATTCCTGCACCATTCACAGGAGAATCATTGAAAGCTTACAAAAGTTTAGATGCATACAATTACTTTATTGATGGAAAAGTTCGAAATGTTAAAATTTTGTTGCCATCTAAAAAAAGAACACGTATGCATTTAGGAGAAGTAATATCAGGACAATAAGTAAAAACTGTCAAGAAATATTTACTCTGGGTTATTAAACGAGATTCTGGAGAAATTTTGTGTGGTCACTGTACCTGTATGACTGGGTACTTTTTCAATTTATTAATACCCTCAATCCTTGATTTTTAAAATTGTTTCGGACAAGTTTTACTTATGTATTGTTAGTTGTTCATGCATAGAATAAATATTTATCAGATTGAGTACAAATATCTTGGAAATATGCCGAAATATTAAATGTTGCTAACTTTCACTATTATAATATATCTCAATCCCCAATATAATCATTAAAAGCTATAGTTTGTGAAGAACATAATCTCAATTAATTAGCAGCATTCAAAGTAAAAGTTTGCCTTCTCTTCAACTTTACTTCTTTTATCACTTCTTTTTAGACTTGGGGAAGTCTGTAGTCATATTGGAGCAGTTTTATTACAATTTTCTTTTACTGGAAATCGGTAGAATTTAATTTCAGAAAGAAGATTAGTTCCAGATCTCATATTGCAACCATATGCTGAACATATTTGTGGCATTTTTAAAATTTTATAGACTATTTACCGGTACTTCACAAAATTGACACACAACATGTACGACATAAGCAAGATGGATGTATCATAGCACCACATTCTAGAGCGCATGCTAAACTGGATATTCATCGAAACCTGGTCTATATGCCAAATGCCAGACTGGATTCTCTAGTGAAAATGGATGTGAATTTTATATAAAATCAATGATATACACAATGAATTTGATATCTGATACAATCAGTGAAGAAAATGAGTAAGAAAATTATTGATTTAAACAAATTACAGTGGATAATTGACTGATGATGAAATAGTTTCTTCACATAAGCAAAAATTATCTTTGCAAAATGAGAAAGTAGTATAAATTTATGCTTTTTTTAAATCAAAAATTTATAAACAAAACAATACTTGTATTTCATTTATTTTACTAGGTATTGGCATGGAAGAAATGCTTGTTTTCTTTATTGTAAGCTGTTTATTGATTATTAAGAATATTCAACAAATTTTTCAAAAGTAGGCCTACTTTTTAAACTGAGAATATTCAGCAAATTTTAAAGTTTGAGGAATTTAAGTTTCATTTATAATAACTGAAACAAAAAATTTGGAATGTAAATTTGGAATTGTTGTGATCCTATTTCAAATTTCTTCCTTTAATATAAAAGAATGATTTCAATGTTGATAAATATATTGTACAATAACATTGCAGATCTATGCTTTTATCATATTTATCATTCAAATCTGAATTTAATCACACAATGTTAATTATTTTTCAAATTATATAAACAAAATCATTTTATAAAATAATATATGGGGTCCCCAATTCACAACAATCCTACTTACAATGGTAATTATTTACGATGAAAATCTGTACTTATGACAGTCATCATCAATGATTTTACAATTATGGTGGCCAATTGACCAGATGGCAGAGTTGTCACTAGGATGGAATACATTATATTTTCTCCATGTAGTATTCATATTTAATTTCAGATCTCATACCTTCTATGAAAAATTGTGTATTCCTTGAGTTATGACAAATACAAATTACGACCAAAATTTTTGAAAGCAACACTATTATAAATCAGGGACTCTCTATACTAGAATTTCACTTTGTATCATTTCATTTTATATCACTTTCAATGCTGGATTGTTTATAAAATATTTCCAATATCAAATTTCACTATTAAAATTTGCAGTTTCAAGTAATGATAATATATTAGTATAGCTGTCACTATATTTTCAAAATATAGTGCTTATACTAAATAAGTTCACTCACTTGACATTAGAAAGCATAAAAAAATCTCATATTCATTTATTTAGCAAAATTGAAATCTGTGATAGATCTAACATTGAATATTTCAAACAAAGTAATTGGCATTTATGTTTCAATGAATTGCATGAATAGTTTCATGCTAAATTCATGAATTTAGCATAATATTTCATTAATAATCATGATATTAAGTTTTGAAATAAAAATTGAAATTTAATTTGCTAGATGGTGGACAGTTTTTGAAATTTTCTTTAAAAAGATCTTTTAAAATAAAATTTTTATTTATTTATATATATTGAAAAGATTTTTTTTAATTTTCAAAATTTATCTGTACACTGATCATCATTGAATAATTGAATACTTATTAATATATATATAAATTTCTGAAAAAATACAAATAAAAATAAATTTAATAATTAAGTTCTCATTGTTTCAAAAATACCTTATAATTTTTGCAATATATAACAATTCACATGTATAAAAAATAGATAAAGTACTAAAGCAGGATTAATTTTAAGTAGCAATTTATTTAAAAGTTCTGTAAAAGTGCTTTTGGTTTCATTCAAACCATCATCAATTACAAATATTACTATATGAACAAGAAAAAAATAATCTTTTCATAGTATTCTAAACTTTACAATTCAAATATGAATAATCTCATGTTCTAAAAGTTCATAATGTTTCCTACAATTATATTAGTCTACATTTTAAACATTTATAATTATATCACCTAAACTGGAAATAATTCACTATTAACATAACATTTAATTATTTATAAAACAAAAATAAGAATAAATTAAATATAATAATAATATAGTTCATTCATCAGTAAAGCACACATTGCAGTTAAAATAATTTTTAATGAAACTTTCAGTAAAAATGCTTTCGGTATAACTTATACCCTTGTCAGTTACTACAGAACCATAAACATAAAATGGAATGAATTCTATGTTCCAGAACAATACATTCAAATTTAGCCATAATTAAGTCGAACAAATTTATATGTGACATATTATATAACATACATTTATATCACATAAACTCTGTTATAATAAAATACATTAAATGCAATTAATATTATGCGTTTAATGTATTTTATTTTAACAGAGTTTATGTGATATAAATGTATATTATATAATATGTCACGTATAAATTTGTTCGGCTTAATTATGGTTAAATTTGAATGTACTGTTCTGGAACATAGAATACGTTCCATTTTATGTTTATGGTTCTGTAGTAACTGATGAGGGTATAAGTTATACCGAAAGCGTTTTTACTGTAAGTTTCATTAAAAATTATTTTAACTGCAACGTGTGCTTTACTGATGAATGAACTATATTTAGTTAAATATAAGCAGTATTTAGTTTGTTAAGGAATAATAATAATAACAATAATACACACTGTGTAAATAATTAGTATTACATGTCCTTAAAGCTATGCATAAAATAATAAACTGATCAATAGCAGTAGCTGGCATGCACATTATGAAATATGGCCTTTATTCCATTAATACATTATAAAGTTTAGACATTATGAAAAAATTCTTTGTTCTTGTTTGTATAGTAGTAATTATAACTGATGATGGCTTGAATAAAGCCAGAAGTTTTTTACAGAACATTAAATAAATTGCTGCTAAAAGTTAATTCTGCTTTAGTGCTTGATCTTATTTTCCCCGTGTGTGAGCTATTAAATTTCTCTACTTAATGAAAGGATAATGAATCTTATACAAATTCATTTTCATATAAATTTTATTATTTTCAGTTAAGCTATTATTACCTGCTCTTCATTTCACTATTTAACAACAGTAAAGTTCAAATAAATTAATTTAAGAATCTACTTCTAGTATTCTAAAAAAATTTCTATGAAAAATAATTTCCTAATTTATATCATTTCACTTTGTACTTGTGTTTTTTGTGAGCATATCTATGCTGTAAATTGTGCTCTGATCTACAATATTTAATTGAAGCTCTTATTCCATGCTATTTCTACTGAAAAATGAACTTACATAAATAAGTTGATAACAATTACCAATTATGAAGTTAAACTTTCTTTTGTGCATTTTTTTTTAATTTCATCAAAGAATTTCTCTACATATCTATTTTTAAAATAAATAATTGCATACTATTTAACAATTATATTTACAAAACTCTTCTTTTATATTATACTATATAGCACTATATACTTTATACCAGTGGTGGCCAACCCCGCACCCGCGAGCACAAGTGCACTCACAGCAAGATTTCCAAAAAATTAATTTAAAAATATCATTTTTTAATTTTTCTTGATCATATGAAAATAATTTTAAAATAAGTAATAATAATTTTATTTCCACCTTTTTATTAATTTGAGTTTATTGCAAATCTATTAAAATAGCGTTTCTATCTACTGAAATGTAATTAACAAAATTATGAAAAATATAAATAACTAAAAAATGTAGTCTAAATGTTTTTAATATGTCCAGACTTAGCACAAAAGTCTTTGATCTACCGACAGCTTTTGGCATGCTCCAAGGCTGTGCTGGAAAAGGCTCGTGCGGACTCAGTTTGCATCATTCGCATTCGTGCTGAAATGTGTACATACGACGACGACACAACAATATATTATGATTGTAAATTGATATTAACGACTGAATTGTTTGTATTATCTGGTGAATAGTTATTTCCAATAATTCACAAATTTATTAAAGTTATTTTTGAATAAAAATACTTATTTATAACGACAAAAAAAGAATTCTACTTAACATGTCTGAAGCGGGATCAAGTAAACGACCACGTTTTTAACTTATACAGAAGTGAGGTGGCTTAGCAAACGCAAAGTATTAGAATGTTTTCTTAATTTGATTGTTGAAATAAAATCATTTCCTAAACAAAAAGAGGAAATTTATAATACTCTTGAAATCCTATCTGGCTAGGTGATTTAGGTTTTTTAGCTGACATTTCTCAGAAATTAAATCAGCTAAATCTTGAACTTCATGGTGAAAATAAAAATTTGGTAGATATGGTAAGTGCTATTAAAACATTTAAAGGTAAATTAAGTAACCCTCTGGAGTTTACATTTTCAAAAAAATCCTTGGCACATTTTCCTCAAAAATATTTCTAGAAAATCAGTTAAATTCCCGAATATATGTTAATTATCTAACTAAATGAATTAAGTAATGATTTTAATGAAAGATTTAGTCAATTTGATGGTTTGAAACTGATTTTATTTTATTTTTTTCGAAATCCTATGAACAATGTTGACATTACTACTTTAAGTGCAGAATTAAATAAATTTAATATAACAAATATGGAAAATTTAGAATTAGAAATTAAATGGAGAATTATTTAAAAATGTTTTACTTGCTGGTGCCAATTCGCTCTTTGATACTTTTTCTAATTATAAACAAGAATTACAAAATGATATCACTTTGAAAGCTATGAACATGAAATTGTTTGAAAACTATGAACATGGACAAGACATTTTGGAAATTTGTCGATTCATGATAAATCCAATATTAAGAAATTGTGCACTGAAGCTAAAATCTTTTTTGGATCGACTTATCTAAATGAAGCCACGTTTTCTTCAATGTGAAGCTAAAATCTGTTTTGGATCGACTTATCTAAGTGAAGCCACGTTCTCTTCAATGCATTTATTAAAAATAAGTTTAGATCACGTCTTATGGATGAAAATTTGAATGACTGCTTAAGAATAGCAATATCAAATTATAGTCATGATTTTGAAAAATTGTGTGAAGACATATAGTATCAACTTTCTCATTAAAGAAGATAATAACTTGTTTTATATATGTGAAATTGTAATTTTTGTTACCTATTATTTACCATTTATGTACCATGAACTATAATGATTTTATTATATTATTGTAACCGCAATATATTTCTCTATTCTATCTGCTATCCACCTAAAAAAAAGGTCATGTGCCCACCGCGCTATAAAAATTTTTCGTTGTGCACTTGCTTTAAAAAAGGTTGGCCATCGCTGCTTTATACCATAAAATGTATGTTATATTAAATTCAGTTGAAATCATATTATAATTATTTTGGATTTATTTATTATAATTGTATGTTTTCATTATGCAAATAAAATATATTTATTTCAAATAATAATTTCTTTACTGATTTTAAGTCAAACTCATATCATCATCATGTTATAGAAACCATCTGTTTCTTTTACTTAAATGCATTTAATAGCTATCAGCTACATATAACATTTATAATTTAAATATTAAAATAGAATAGATATTTGAATTGGATTAATCAAGTTTTGTTGGTTAACTGATTGTTGCTTTATTATAGTTCAATAAAGCATTTGTTAACACTTTATGTAAGTGTTTTGGAGTCTAATAAATTTATATTTTTATTATCTAACTTGTTTTGAGAAATTCAATTTATTAGCATAAGTTTCTAACATCATTGTTCGTTCTAGTTCTAACACTTAATCAGTATTTTTAGTTGTAAGTTCCGGTTTCTGGTTTTGTTTCGTTGGTTAGATGTTACCTTGTTGTTTAGATTGTTGTGAAGTTTAACTAATTTCTAACTTAAAAATAATTAAGATCTGAGCTCAGGCTGACTCTGGAATTTGCAGAGTCGTTAACTGTTAGGATTAGTTGTAATTAATAGTATTGGTATTTGTTAAGAATTAGCGACTTATGCAAGGCTAGATTAATTTTCAAAGAATTGCAGAAGAAAACTCCAGGATATACCTTAAATCAAACTGAGGAATGTAAAGCAAATTGAGTCTGGTTTCACAGATTCAAAAGTGTAGAACAGGATAAAGAAGACTTTATTCCAACATCAAGGGCTAATACATTGAATATATTATGTATAAAATAGTGCATTTAGTGTGTTATACAATAATAAAATACAATATATTATTTAGTTTACTATATCTCTCTCACTCACTAGTTAGAAGAGTGGGATGGGATCCAACAACAAATTAATCTATTTTCCATAGTCTTATATGGGAAATATTGTCTTGCAATTCGACAGTTTCTCAATTCGACATTAGTTCGGTGACGAATTAGTGTCAAATTGTGAGGCACCACTGTACTAAGTTAACTGAATATAATTTTGATGAAATATCTCAGGAATGATATCCAAAAATGTGAATAATTATTTTTCACTGCTTTTAAAATGAAAATTAACTTCTCCTTTTACTATATTATATATTTTACCAAATACAGTAGTCTCTCTCTTATTTGGTCTCATTTTAACTGGCCACATTTTCATGGAGCTATGGATGAAATGACATATTATATATTTTACCAAATACAGTAGTCTCTCTCTTATTTGGTCTCATTTTAACTGGCTACATTTTCATGGAGCTATGGATGAAATGACACATTTTTTTTTTTTTCATTTTTATTTGAAAAGAAAAAAACACTCTGCTTATGATAAGATATATCAAATAGCAAAATAAATCAGCTGTTATTTAAATAATTTCTATCAAAAATTGGTATGATTTCATGAATTTGTTTCAAAAAATGAATTTAAATCATAATTGCAAGTAAAGATTTACTGATTTTTTAATTAAATAAATATTATCAAGATAAAATTTATAGGTTGCAAATTAAACAAAAAAAAAATTTATCATATATACTATATATTTATTATTTGATTTACAACCTATAAATAGTATTTTACATGTGTTTATAGATTAAATTCATTTATACTGATATGCTTATGGATCAAATTTTAGCCATTTATTTATTTGACCTGAAGTCCAGTCTCATAAAGAGAGTTTAACAGTTAATCAGTATGAACAATTTAATATATATAAATTATTCACATTGATTTCATTTAATACAAAATATGCTTTATCAACTTTTTTTCTGATGATTTAAAAAATTATAAATTATATTATTTGTATATTAAATCATAATTTTAAAATATACAGGTATTTATTAGCATTAGACAAAAATAGAGTTAAATATTAATGGAATGTCATTTATAGTTATTTTATTTTTGATATGTTTAAACAAAAAATTATTTTTAATTATTTTAAATTTTTAAAAAATGAATAGTTATATAGTATTTATATTTTTTCTTCTTTTTTAGAAAATAATGGAGCAGAATCCAAAAAATACTTCTGAAGAAGAAATAAAAACAGTTCATTCAAATCATGATGAAGCATATATGTATATATCACAAGGTTTGAGTTATGAAGAACAAGGACAAAATATTTTGGCTAAAGAAATGTATGAGAGAGGAATTAAAAAAATGGAAACAGCTCTGGCCATTCGCAGTGATAGGTCATATTGTGTGGGAGAAAAATGGGAGAAAATCAGAAATATGCAGCATAAAATGAGACTAACATTGCAGAAAGTACGTGCACAGCTGTCAAGTCTTGAAGCAAGCAGCACATCTATGTCTGCTATTGAACCAAATAATGCTTCTGCAAATAAAATATTAGATAGACCACCTTCATATGAAGAAGCTTGTGGATATGCATCTTATGGAACTACTACTTCATTTAATGGAAATATAAATAATGATATATTTAATTGTAAACAAGATATAAATGGTAATAGTAAAGATATATCAATGAATTATAAAGAATTAACGACAAGTGGAACAGGATCAGAAAGATCTCATTCTATGGGTGCAGAAGAAATATTTGCTATTGCCGATGGAGTGCAACTCTTCTATATATCACCAGAAGGTTATGTTAGTGCACCATCATATCCATCTTCTCTGCATATTTATAAATTTATTGATAGTCAAATGGCAGAATCTCGGAATAGCCCTCAAGCATGGTTACAGATTAGTGATTGGATATATCCTTTAGATCCTGGAAAATCACCTGTATTGCACAGTGGTTTTGGAGCATATATATTTCCAGATGTTGCTGCAAATCAAACAGGTATGTAAACTTTCATTTTTATATATATATTTAATTTTAATCTCTGAGATGATTATAATTTTAAAATTTATCTCATAATCAATGATAAAAGTAGAATTATTTTTGTCCTTTATGCAAAAACTATCAATGGGCCTTAATATCCATCTATTTTTTTTATCAACAGCAAAACACCTATAACATTCGCACAATATTTTTATAAATACACCTAGCCCTCGATTTGCACGGTTTCGCATTTACACAGTTTTTAAATGAAAACAAAAAATTTTTTTTGGGTTTATTTTGATTGTTTTGCATTATGCCATTTATAAATTAAGAGTATCATATTGTCACGTTTCGTGGGTTTAAGAGTTTGTAGAGATTAATAAAGAGTGAATACAGCTATATTTAGTATAGTCCAATTTATTTACACACAAAACAAAATAATCTTGTTTCACTATAACTAAATTCAATACAAAATCCTATTATCTCATACAACACTAATTTGTCTTTAATTCAGAATAACTCACAGTTCTTAGTCCACTTTCACTTTCACAATTTATCGCTCACTATTAACTTTTACTGTCCAAGTCTCGCAGTTCAACTAAACTCAACTCATGCTTGCAGCTCGCCTATTTATGTTTGAATGCTTTTATTGTTTTTATTTGTACAGAATATTGTTAATTTTTTT
>AYEL01090383.1:0-18061 GCA_000484575.1 Olivierus martensii | reverse complement strand
TTTCCATTAGAAACCGATAGAAAAGCAGGCAAACCGGCTCTAAGCGCAAAGACGGGTAGAGCGCCTCGAAATCATATGTGGCCAACATCCTCCCTTCTGCAGACTCCAAACTCTTAACTTTACTTAACACTGACGATGTAATTTTCGTCGAATATTCCGTCTCACCTAGCAATCCATTGCACCATTCTGCAATCGTTTTCTCTAACTCATATGTAGGCGCTAGTCTTTTTCCACAATTCAATCCATTGCACCATTCTGCAATCGTTTTCTCTAACTCATACGTAGGCGCTAGTCTTTTTCCACAATCGGCCGGCACTGCACAGGTGTTTTATGGACTTTAACATAAGCAAAAATTCTAATTAAATTAAAAATTCAATTTGAAATTTTTCTTGATTTAGCTGGCACACCCTGTATATGTATATATATATATAATGTTAATGTACACATTTTAGATATTGATATTAGAATTTATAATACTGAAATATCTACTAAAGTGTTCAGAAAACATACATATTCTCCACTATTTAGGCGTATTCCAAAATGGTCTCCCAATCCATTTAATTATAAAATAACAGCTTTCTGTTTTCTTTTACAATGAATGATGACTCACTGTAATGACATGGAAAGTAAAGATAGTGGGCAGATTGTTTAAACACATTCTAGACCTCGGCCGCAGTCAGAACCATGGTTTTATAAAATTTGCATTGCATAAACGAAGAATCTTAGCAGACCCAACTCAGACGAGGACTAGAAAACCGGTTTTTCTAGACTAACCACTAGCCAGGTTTAGAATCTAGGCCCTGTTAAATTTTCATAGTTTGTAGAATTCCTCCCTATTTAATTTGTGTTATTATTCAGTGAAATATAATTTAAAGAATATATTAAATATTTTAAGTGCAATTTAAAACATTCTTTATTTCTTCACCTCGAACTTCTGCCATATTACTGACATCATCGATAGAACTCGAGATATTGATTGACTGAAAATTTTCAAATGACGGCGTGCGTAGGATCTGTAGTAACAGCCAAGGTTTAGCCACCAATCAGTATAGTCAATGTCTTTGCAATGTTTATAAAACCGCATTTTATCTGAACACTATCTAGAAGCAGTTTTTGCTGTAAACCATGGACAATAAAAATTTTGTTTAAACAATCGGCCCAGTGAATTTAAATGGATTTTAGACCAAGCCATCAAGCATGACTATACACCATCATTTATTTATGGTATTTTTAACTCAATATCTTATACATCTAATGTATCCCATGACCTACAAAATAATCCTGCCCAACAAAATAATGGGATCTTCATACACTCTATTCCATTTACCGATGCCATCCAGCTAATAAAGAAAACCTTGAAAGAAAAAGATTTAATTCTACTTTTCAATAGACTAAATACTACCTATAATTGTTTAAAGAATGTCAAGCCTCCAATACCAATTAAACAAAGGGCAGGTGTATATCTAATACCAATATACAATAATGATTTTGGTAGAAATGAAGTATATGTGGGTAGTACAATCCGCTCATTAGAAGTTAGAATTAATGAACATAAATATGATATACAAAATGCTAGGCTCAACACCGCACTTGCAAAAGCTTTCTATGAACATAACATTAATATTTATTGGGATAATGCTAAAATTATGCAACCTATTAATAATATGTCCAAAATTAAGTTAGCCGAGGCTCTTTGTATAAAACAATACTGTAAAAAATGTTATGTAATTAATGATAACCCCTCTGAAGGGGTTACCATTACCCATCCCAACCTGTTGGGACACATTATAAATATGTTGTCCTATATTTTCAATTATATATTTTTTTGGCTTAATTTTTATTTTTATATTTTCTTTCATCTTATGTATATGTTACCGGCAAACTATGAAATGGAGGCATTCTATAGAATGCCTGGAGTTTTTAGGCAAAGTATGAAACAATTAATATTATATTTACTTTGTTTAGGAATTATATATAATGCCTAGGCATTATATAGAATGACTGTTGCTATTTAGGCAAAGTATTAAAAGAGTCACAAAATCAACATATAAAAATACACAAAAGATGTTAAATTAGTACTTATGAAAATTTAAAGGAATTTTAAAAATATCAATAATTTTGTCAAATAGGGTGCAAAATATAACATATAGCTTATATGTATAAATAAAATAAGTAACGTTCATAAATAAGTAGGTAATTTTTAATCCTTTGACTGTTATGGATGCATAAATGCCCAGCTAATGCTATTGGTATGGAATATGGACGCATATATGTGTTAAAAATTGTTTCTATTAAACAAAAATACAAAAATACAAAAATCAGCGTTACGATGAGTTCGAAATAGTCACATATATTTTATTTGCTTATCAATGGCAATAAATAAAAATTTATTTATATCCGAAGCGATTTCATTTGATAGAATGTTACTTCTTTCAGCAAATGACAAATGTGATTGCAGTAGCATTGCAAAATAATATAATTATGATATTATTATATCATAATGAAGAGATTTTCATTTTGGACAAATTAAATCGATATATGAAAATACACAAAAGATGTTAAATTAATACTTATTTAGGAAAATTAAAAGGAACTTTAAAAATATCAAAAATTTTGTCAAAAGGGTGCAAAATATAATTGATTCATTGTCTCTCAAAAATAAAAATAAAAACTTTATATAATTATATTTTGATCAGAGTTGAGGAATATTTTTTAAGTGAGCTGAACATTTGAAAATTCTCTGCATATTTTTCCAGGAAAAATCAAAATCTGTGAAGTTTTTTGAATGATTTACCTTAAAATGTTTCTAAACTAATTATTACGATTGGCTATATTTTCATCAATTATCAATAATAACAGTAGAACTTTTGATAAGATTCCTGATAAGAACAGAATTAATGATTCATTTGTTGAAAATCATATCATTTTAAAAAATACTCACTCGTTGTTCTGCAAATTCCATTTATAGTATATAACTCATTTCCTATGGCTAAGATTTTCCAATCTTATATTTATGTTAAAAATGCTAGTTTCATCTACTTCAGTACTACTATTCCAAATTATCAAATAAAATGGATTCATTTACATTCAATTTTTCCAAAAAATTTTTTCTTCTTGTGGATCTTTTAAAAATTAGATATTCAAAGGCTGGGGTGTAAATGCCCATCTATAATAGTAAATCTAAATGATTATATTTCGTTTATTAGTCTTTTCGTGATTTCCTTTTTCCTCAACGCGGTGCCAGATTGGTGCGATCGATTCAATCTGCTTAGATCTGGCACTGACCGGAAGTATTTTATACTTTGCCTAAATAGCATCAGTCATTCTATATAATACCTAGGCAAAGTATATATAATATTAATCATTTCGTACTTTGCCTAAAAATGCCAGGCATTCTATAGAATGCCTGTATTCCATACTTTGCCAGTAACAAATATATTTATAATTTTTGTATTTGTTCTTTAACTGCTTTACTTTATTCTATTGTAAACATTCGTATATTTAAATTATTGCTTGTTCTATTTGTAACTTATTTTGCTGAACGTTACTGAAGATGGCTTTTTAAGCTGAAAGATCTTTAGCAAATAATAAATACATCAATCTTTCACTTGAATTTGAGCTGTTTTTAAGATTTATTTTCGTATTTGAAGATGTGAAAAGAATTTGAATTTTTATTTGAAGTGAAACAGTCATATTCAATGATCTGAAATACTGGCAATACCTATTTTGTGTTTGATTCCTTTAGCTTTATGACTTATGATTTATGTGGTTTGAACTAAAGTCCTTTGTAAATATAGGTAGGGTAACCTAATTGATTTAGATGAATTCAGTTGGGTTTCAGGCAAGGACAATTTGAGAAAATAAGAATTGAGAATATGGAATATGGAAAACAAACAAATGGAAATTGGAAAGCAAAAATCAAGAAAATGATTTGGATAAATAGAATTCAAACAAATGAGAATAAGGCAAATAGAATATTTGGGTAAATGGAAAAAAAGACAGACAGTCAAATGACATTTGGATTAACAGGGACACATTTTAAAATAACATTTAAATATTCTTCTATTTCTATTCAAATAAATAATTAAATGTGTATTTAGTTTTCCCCTAATGATTTAATCTTAATTCTAGTATCTATTTAATCTTGATTCTAGTAGTTATTCTAGTATCAAAAGATTTGAAAAAATTAATGCAAAAATCAGTTATCAAAAATAAAATAAATTTTATAAAATTTAAATTTTTAGGTTTGTGTTGTTTTCCTTTAAATTTTGCAAAATTTAATCAACTCAGCCATTCAGCTACTTTATGTTTCTGTTGATACAGATAGAATAATAATATGTTTATTATGAAATTTTAATGAAATGTAATTATGAAATACTGGTAGTTATTTCTTGGAAATATTTTACAAAAGCCATCTAGCAATGTGATGATTAAACAGTAACTGTAACAAAGAAATAGAAAGGGCTCCTAAATAAATCTAATATTAGCTGTGCTATATGCATTACAGAAGCATCAGAACTTCATTATTAACATATATGTAATATGCTTTAGTCATAACCAAGTTCAAAAATGTTTATTTTGTATATATTAGTTTGGATAATTATTAGTAAAAGCTTTCAAACTTATTCCTTAATCTTAAATTTTGTATAAAAGCAAAACATTACATCTGTAAAAAATCTCTTTTAATTAAAAACCTATATCTATATATTAAATATATAGAATTCATTTATAGATATCTTTCTACTGATCTTTATGATGCCTTCTTTCTAGCTATTTTACACAGCACAATAAAAATAGTCCTTGTCTTATGTCAGAGTTCAGTTCATACCCACTGTCATAAATCAGAGCAGTTGAAAATCAGAAATGCTCAAAATTTATGGATTACTCATTACCAATTTTTATTATTATACTCCATTGTATCATAAACTTAACAAACACAAAAAAGATGCTTTCTGTATATCAGACCATTGCTCGGGGACTTAAATCTATGCCAACTGCATTAACGAATTGCAGAATTTATTGATTACATCACTGTCATAAGTATGAGTGTCATATGCTGAAGTGATCATGAATTGAGGATTATCTATAAATCATTTATCTCATAAAGGATTTAATATAATTAGGTTAAATATTATTAATATTTAAAATATTATCAATTTATCATATAATTTTTCAATAAAATTTAAAAATAAAACTACCTACTTATTCTTCAAATCAAAGATAACACACAACTGATTATGCTTGTATGCTATTTTTAATAAATTTTTCTAATTAAGATTAAATCAATTGATATATAATTAAATATTTGTATTCTTGATAATTATACATTGAAATTTTTTAAATTTTAGTCTGTTCTAAATACAATAAATGAAAATCAACATATCTTGCAAGAATTTGAAAATATAACAGAAAATATAACAAAAGATGTTGAAGTAACAGTTCAGCTTGAATTGAATGATATCTTGGAATGTGTCCAAAAAAGGTTTTAATTTTTATTTCAAATATATATATATTTATTATCTTGCCATTACATTATTAAAAAAATATGTTTCATTTAATACAATTTAGTGTACTTATTTATATCCATATAATTTATAAAATACCTATTTGCATGTTTATATATTTTTTCCATTTAAAAATTTAAAAAAATGTTCGGAATTATAATACAGAGACAGAGTATTGATAAATTAGTCATAAGTAAGAATTATGGCAAAATGTCATCAAACAGTTTTTAACCTTTTCAAGACAGTCATTACAAAAGAACAGAAATTCCATTCTAGAACAAAAATACATTCTTAAATTTAACAGTTTCAAAAATTAGGACAAATGATTTTTTTAAAGATGAGCTTCTTTGCAATGTGGGATATGATATAATAAGATTAGTACAATTTTAAGTACAATAGTTTAAGTAGTTAAGTTCATGTTTTCAAAATTTCTGGGTTTATGAGTTCTTTTTCCAAGTATCAAATATCAATAAAATTGAAAATATAAACATTAATAAATATGGTAGTTAAATCCATGTAGGTATTTATAAAATACAGTACTACTGGGTTCATAGCAGATACTCTGTTGTCTGCTACAAAATGAGAAAAAAACAAAATGGAAGATAGGAAAGTGAAAGTAGCATGCTATTTTACCTCCATGGTTTCATCAAAACATTATGTAAATAAGTTTCATTTCCAGATTGTGCTTAAAGCAATAATTCATATGTATAAAAGCTCATCATTACTCATCTATTATGATAATGAAGAATAAAAATTCTTTAACATTTGCATGACAAATAATTTCTTTATTATTAATGCTTTGGGAATGTTCTAACATCAATATATAAAATGATTTCTGATATTCAAAAAGTAATCAGAAATTTTAACATTGAAATTAATTGAAAATAAGTTTTTATTTTATAAATTATTACCTAACCATGAATAGTGTTTAAGGTCTCCATTATATTGTTACCTACCATGAATAGTGTTTAAGGTCTCCATTATATTTGTAAATTGAGAGAAACCTGAATTCAAAACATATTAAAAAGTAGTTTAATGAATTATCAGTATCAAAAATATATTAGTTATTTATAGGGAGCATCTATAAATGATGTAATTTATGGATTCTCCCTATAAATCATATACCAATTGATAAGTCTTTTTTCAAAAATATATAGTGGTGATGTATCTTGATCATTGCTTAATTTTCAATGGATGTCTTGATATAACCAAATAAAATAAAAATATGGAAGATTAAACTAGTCACAAGCATCAGGTGCCTGATGCTTGTGACTAGTTTAATCTTCCATATTTTTGGGAAATCTTATTCATTAGCTATGGAATAACTTATCAGCTCTGTTAAGTGAAAATAAACATATATTTATTATCCAAAGAACTTTCGACTTAAATAAACCATCCTCAGAGGTTTTTATATAAACAAGAATAGAATACATAATGAATCATTAGAATAAATTTAAAATTTAAATTACATGTAGAAAACATAAATGAAATAACAATATATAGAAAATCATTGTAGAATAAGTTAATGTATTGTTGTTGTACGTATTGTTATTTTATTTATATTTTCTACATGTAATTTAAATTTTAAATTTATTCTAATGATTCATTATGTATTCTATTCTTGTTTATATAAAAAAACCACTGAGGATGGCTTATTTAAGCCAAAAGTTCTTCGGATAATAAATATAAGTTTTGTTTTCACTTAATAAAACTGATAAGTTATTCCATAGATTATAAAGAAGAAAGTGAAAGTAAGAAATAATATATGCATTTTTATTCATTAGCCTTTTTCATTTTTAGATCTAGAATGAATATGGGGATCTGCTTTTAGAAGAATTGCTTTGATGCTTATATAAATTCTTTTAACATATCTCTATACATATTGTCAGCAAGATGGCACTCTTCTTGGTTTATCTTCACTCGTAAGTCTCTCTTTGTCAAGCAATTCTTTGGCCATCTCTTGAGGCTTATTACTTCTTCATATATCTTATGGTAAAAGACCTAGCTTTCTTGGTCTTATTTCTTACATATACCCATCAATTTATAAAAATTCATTGAAAATTAGACCAATGGTCAACTAAACATACTTGCTACTGTATATGTTTGAGAAAAACTTGCTAATTGGTGTCTAGCAAGATTAAAGGGCACTACATGATGGATTCACCAAAACATTTTATCAACAAACTCATAGAGGTACCCATACTGCCCAAGATACATATACAGTCTTGGACTATACCGAACTGTATCTGTCAATATCTTTTAGCCTCAACATATCTGATGTTCTATAGATTTCTGCTTGAACAAATAACAGAGGAAAATATACCAATGATCATAATTAGAGATATTAGCCTCATGATTATATATAAGTTATATTTTCAGTTTAATGAAATTACTACAAACAGACAACCACTGTACTGATTGTAGGCCCAATGGCCAGAGTGACAACTGAGTTGATTATAAGATTTAAAAAGAAAAGGTTATCCTGAAACTTTTATCAGCAATTACATTCTTTGCTAGATATGTTGATGACATCTTCACAATTTGGAAAGACAAAAGTGAGATCAATCAAATTATCAAAACCCTTTCTGACAGAACACTTGGACCAATGTTAGAACTTTAGTCTTAGTTTTCAATCATCAAGCATTTTTCTAGACATAAACATTATAAATAAGAATAGGGTCTATAATTTATTAGTATATAGAAATGATGCATACTCACTAATCTTTATCCCAGCATGATCCAGTAATCCAATAAATTAAGAGAGCTTTGATTTATGTTTTTCATAAGAAGAATTTCTACCCATTGTAACTCCTCAGAAGATAAAGAAAAAGAAATGCATGATTATCAGCTATGCCAAGAACTGAGGTTATATACCTTTTTTTTTTTTATGCCATATGGACCAACCAATCAGATACCAACCAAGTAAGTGCCACAAGTGAACTGCAGTTGAGAAAAATAATGAAACTGGTGATATATGACCAATTTTTAGATATTATAAGAAGAGCTATGAAGAAAAAGGCTAAAATGAATACTATAGAAGACTGTTTATGATAATCTTAAGAATGATAAAGATACAACACAATTGATTATTGATTATTGATGATTAAGAACACAAAAAAAAGATATAAAGAATGAAAATACGGCTACAGCATTAGCGAAAAGATTTTACAAAATGCCACTAGATATACAATGGACATAGAAGTGATAAAAATATCTAAAATTTATAAGAAATAAGGATGGCAAAAGCTATAGAGATAATCAAATATAAAAACATCACCCATCTAATTAATAACAACATGCCTGAAGCAATACCAATAGCATTAATCTGGGCCCTAGAAAATCATGTCTGACTTAATGTAATATAAATGTCTTATGCCATATTACAAATACTAAACTTAAATATACAGACTGGTTATAAATTAACATAAAATTTATAATAATAATATTTTATATGTATTTCAAAAATTTATAATTGTGAAAGTTAAAAAAAATTAAAAGTTTTATAATTTAATTTATTTATTGTATATATTTATTTATTTATGTTCTAAATTAATATATTATTACTGTAATTATAAGATTATAGCCAATTTTATACCATAAAAAATCCAATTACTATGGTTATGACAATTTTTTTGGAATGATATTCAATTAGAATTATATATATTCTTCTGAAAATGTATTGAATAAATACTAATTCAATTTGTGCATACATGCTGAAGATGACTTTATCAAGTCAAATTACTACAATTTGTAAATACAGCTTAATAAATGTTTGATTTATCTAAATATGTGCTTGTTCCTATGATGATTTAACTTTGAAAAGTAGAAAGTGCCTAATATTGAAAGAAAATATGAAACATACTTTATTATGTATATGTTAAGAGTAAAGTCTGGACTTGGATAATGTTAACATTATTCAGACAATGCTGACATTAACCAAAATACCTGAATAATGTTTAATAAGAAATGACTGTTTATTATTTTTCGACGTTTATCCAGATAATACTGACATTATCCACCCGCTCTTGGATAAAGTCACATTCAAAGTTTGAAAAAATAATGTACTTGAGCAATTTTTGTTTATTGGCTTCATGGATATATACGTGTGTAGACAATTGAGAATAGGCGAGAGAAGATACATACAGTAGAATTGAGAGTCTAGGCAGGGAGGCAGTACATATGGCCCAATCAAAAAGTCACCAAGAGTTCCCACCCAAATATTAATACAGATCTAATGTTGAGAACATGAAGAAATCTCACTTGAGGATTTTCCTCAGCCCACACATGGCTGTTGTGGCTAGTCAAGCATTGCCGTCATGTAAAACATGCTTCCTCTGTGAATAAAACTGTTCCCAGAAAATTAGCGTCTTTGGCAGTCTTTCAATGTAGCAGAGATGAAGCATAATTAAGCCAATACAAACTGCTTCAAGTCAAATTTCTAAGGTGCGAAGCTCAAAAGCTATGCCCTGGAGAGTGTATATTGTGAGGACAAAAAGTGTTCGTCTTGTCTCTTTCTATCATCCCCTGAAGTGTGATGGCACAGTTTTTGATCACTCTGTATTATAATTTCTTATATCTATATATAATAAATTTTACTGTCTTATTTTTTGCATTTCGGTTCAAAAATTCTCATTTCATTGCAGTGTACTCTAGCCGTTTCTGCTTAGTTTTATAGTCTTCAATATTATCCAGCTCTTATTGGTTAATGTTGAGATTATCCAGCTAAGGATGAAAACGAGATAAATTACTTTCTATTTTTGTCTTTATCACTGTTCTTGGATAATGTTGACATCACTCGATTTATCTTGATATTAACTGGATTTCACACATTATCCACAACATATATGCTTCAATAAGGAATAAAGACAGCACTAATAGGCAATAGTTCCTAATGTTTTTAATCAGTTTTGAATTAACTGTTTTTTTTTTTTTTTAATATACTATAATAAATTAATTAAAAATTATTTTAAATATATTTTTTTAAAATTTCCTTTTGTTGAATTTTTATTAATTACAAATTATTTAAAAAAATTATAATCTTACCGCAGATGCTATTCGAGAATTATGTAGGAAAAGATAGAACTTTAAGCAAGAAAAATGGCATTTTAATTCCAAAAATTAAACTCTGATAGAAATGTTTTTTACCAGTTAATTTCTGTTCATTGTCAACTATATTTTATAAAATTAAAAGAATATTCTATTCTAGAACATAATTGTTCAATTGTTCTAATTTTTTAAATTAGTAAAATTTATTAATAATTAATGCATTTAATGCAAAATGTAGATATTCCAATTTAGAATAAACAATAAAGATGGTCTAGTAAATTCTGAAAAATGTTCTTGGGAGTAAAGTTTTATTTGTCTATTATTTTTACTTACATGCTTGACTGATTTATTGATATGACTATTACAGTAGAATATGCTATAATTTTAAGAGAATATTATTCAGTATAAATATGGGTATATATGATTCAGCTCTTTTCTCATCAGGCACTTCCATGAGGCAAATTTTTTTCCTATAGGATTGTGCCATGACATTTTAAGGGTTTATAAATGTGCATATCTTTGTTATATTTTTTTTAATAAATAAAAATCAAAATAATAATAGCTGGATATTTTATTTAGATATATTAGTATGTAAATATTTTTAAAAATGTATTAATTATTCTCTTATTATTATTTTATTTCTAATTTTAAAAATAAACTACTACTGCTTTTCTATTTTTATCTATTTAAAAATAACTCTATTGGCTATTTTTCAAATTCTCTCACCTTTCACAAAGGAGAAATGAATTGTTCAAATAATTTATTCTAAGTAGAATAAAATTGCTGTTCTTAATTTTGATAATAACAACAGTATTTTTTAAAATTTTAAAATATATTTTTAGATGGAATTGGCTAATAAATTCATCTGAAACATTATTGCAACAGTATGTTCAATTTAAACCAAAATTAGAATCTTTGACTTTACAAACAGAAAATATTGAAAGCTGGATTACACATTCAAAGAAACAAATTCTACAATTAAAAAACGATTCAGATTCATTTAAATCATATCAGGTAAATATTTATTTTGCTATAAATAATTGATATTTATTAATGTATTATGTAATCTTAAATATTATATTTATTTATTTCAGATAATAGAAGAAGAAATTAAAGAAAAACAAAACGAATTACAGAATTTAGAAGAATTGCAAAATGAATTAGCAAATATAGAAATTTTTGAAAAATCTTCAATTAGACAAAATTTTTTAAATAATAATAACAATAAATTATTAAAAGATTGTAATAATGTTCTTCAATATTGTATGAATAATTCAAAACTTGTTCATCAATATTGTATGAATAATTCAAAACTTGTTCATCAAGAAATGAATGATCATCAAATACAGATCTGCAATATTTCAAAATTTTTAGATGTCATAGAAGAGGTTAGAATTTTATATTAACTTTTATAGAATATAAATAATTATTAGCAATAATATAAGTAAAATTTAAATTTTGAAATTTTATTGATTCAGCATTTGTCAAAGATATCTTGATTTATTGATCTAATGTCAGATGTTTAAAACTAACAACATAACTAATATTAGAATATTCAAAAATCTGAAAATAAGGCAAATTTAGCATATATAAGATTATTATTGATGTTTTAAAAACAGAAATGACTGAGTATACACCAACAAAAATAATAATCTGTTTTATTCCTTCTACCTTTCTGTCTTGTAAATTTGATCTGCTATACAGTATAATCCAACTTCTTACATTTTATTTTATCTTAAGCATTTATTTTTTTAGTTAGATATAATGAATTACTAACTGCATCTATTAAGTTAAATCAACTAAATAATCACAAAACAAGCACTTTTAGCAGTGAAGAATACAGGATGTCCAAAAAGTATCTTTACACTTTTAAAAGATTATTAAAAAGAAACAAAGAAGAATATGCACTTATGGTTTTTGTATTCAATAAAGAAAGTATCAAAGTTTTTTAAATGAAATGGTCATTAGATGGTGCAGATGTAGGTCTCTCTTCAAAATGACTTCAAAGCAGGAAATGGCACAAGTTGTAGCATGGTTTATCAAATTTAAATCTGCAAATCAGGTACAGCATAAATTTTGGACTGTATATGATCAAAATTGACTGTAAATGATCAAGACCAACAATTTATGAATGGCATAACAGATTTATGATAACAGGTTGTCACGAACGGGTTTTCCGCCCTAACGTGACCCAGGATCAGGACCCGCGCCCCAGCCGCCTTTGGCTCTGCACTTAACTTGATGTTAATGTTAATGTCGTGTGATTCGAACCATTTGGTTAAATGAGAGAATCCAAAAACCAATGTGCTCCATAAATAAACGTAACTATTTTTATTGTTAAACAATTAAATAAGAACTTACAATGTATTATTAGTAGCAATTTAAAATGACAACTGGTCTTCTCGAAAATAATCTTTAAAAATCTTTCTACTTGGTGATACTTAATAATCGAACTTCTATCGCCATCGATCTCTTTCAACACAACCACCAATACGACAGTCCACAACGAAATGGTGTTAGCAGTACCAAGGACAATGTTAATTGGATGCTGGACGAACATGTATTCCATGAGGACAGGACGGGACGGGACAGGAACTACCAAGCAGTATAACCACAATACGTTGAAATGCTGGAGAAGACCACACCAGCTCCGTCTTCTGGCCACTATTTATCTTGCAATTAATTTGCATATGCAACATGTAGAAAATAAAAATACTGAAACAATAACTGGTGACTCTTCCTTCTTTGATTACATTTCATAATAAGAATAATTAAATAAATATAAATTATTATTCCACAACAAAATAATTTCGGTCATTTTCTCAACGTCCTCCTCCCATACACGTGGTCTTGACGTCATTCTTCGGCCATTTGCTGCAGTGATTCAAGCTGCTTCGGACGCATCTTTACAAGGTAACAGTTTAAATTGGTAATTCTTTGCTTTTCTAAATTTAATCTGCCCCACTTTTTCTTAGAATCCTTACAAGGTAACGTTTTGTCAAAAATGAAATCTGATCAGTCTAGCAGAAGCTCTGATGATATTGAACCAATTCATGAATCTTTTCATTGTAGTCCTTGTAAATTGATTCACTTGACAGCCTGTCAATTACAAATATCCAGATCAATTGTGCATGATTTAGTGCAAAAAAAAAAAATTTCAATTTTATGCATATAAACTTCAACTTTTGCCGGAGATAATGCCAAATGACAAGATTCAACGTCAAACATTTGCAGAAGAAATGTTACAAAACACAGAGGATGATGAAAATTTTCTGGAACATATAATATTTCCAGATGATACAAGTTTTCACCTATCGGGGACTGTTAATTGGCACAATACTCTAATTTGGAGATTAGAAAATCCTCGTGCCATATTGGAGCAAGCAAGAGACAGCCCTAAAGTTAATGTGTGGTGCAGTTTACTGCATAATCAAGTTGTAGGGCCTTTTTTCTTTTCCGAAGGAACTGTTCACTCCAACAATTACTTTGATATGCTTAAGCTTTTTGCATTTCCTTAAGTAGAGGACTTGCAACTTAATATCATTTTCCAGCAGGATGAGGCACTGCCATACTAGGATTTGAAGTGCATAATGCTCTAGATGAAAAAGTCTCAAGATGTTGGATTGGAAGAGGAGAACCAATACCATGGCCATCTAGATTTCCAGGTATCATGTCTTTGGACTTTTTTTTATGGGGATACATTAAAAACATTGTTTACCAATTTCAGATTCATGATACTGACAAACTGAAAAGTCGAATTACAGTGGCTATCGAGACTGTCAATTCTGCAATGCTTCACAGAATCTGGCTTGAAATCTCTTATCAACTTGTGTTGTGTGTGACTAATGATATACATATTTCAATGTTATAAGAATTGTCAAAAAACTTTGATATTTTCTGCATTGAACACAAAAAACTGTAAGTGCACGTCCTTCTTTGTTTCTTTTTATTGATTTTCTAAAAGTGTAAAGATACTTTTCAGACACCCTGTACTTTAATAAGGCTAAACTAACATTTTTGGTATGTAGCCATCTTCAGGTTATAAATATAACAGAATATCATAATGAAAAATTTTTTAAGTTGCTACAGTTACAAATAAAAATGGCAAATATACTCAAACATACACTAATTAGGGGAATTACTTTTCGAACTAAACCATCTTTGGGCACTATCCCAAAGATCCTGGTTTGATTTCAGTGCAATGGCAAAATTTTATTTTGGGGAAATTAATTTTAAAATGCCAGAAATGCCAGATAAGTGATTTTCATGCCCTATTGGGTTAGTTTTGTAGATTGTTTTAGAATACTACACTATATAAATTATTTTGAAATAAAATATTTTTCTAATATTTCAGTTAAAAATTGTTATAAATATGTCATTAAGTGATACACATTGAAAATACTGTATTTATTTACATATTTACATATAAATAAAATTAATTATTATTTTCAAATACGGTGTATTAAATAAATATTAAAAATTGTAAAAATAATAAAGATATTACTTTACAGTACTGAAAATTGATCATTCATATATGTTATAACAATAATTAGAATTTGAAATTAATATTTCATTTTTGTTTTCTCCATAATTTTGAATTAGTTTTAGGCTAAAGTTTTGTGGTTGTTATGCAATAAAATTTTTTGTCATCTGGCAATTCTGGTTTTGATTTTAGATTTGTTATTCAATACATGCAATTAAACTCTTAAATAAATTTTTATTGCAATTTAACTACAAAGCAAGCATATTAATGCATGTAGACTGCTTTCTGATGTCAGCAAACAAGAACAAACCCAATTTTCTTGATCTGGATCAGCAATATAAGGTAATTAAAACTAAAGAATCAAAACATAATATCAGTTCACATGAATTAGTGAAAGAATTTGAATGCAGAAAAGACCAAAACCAGAACATGTTAAAGAGAAAACTACAGGTCATTGAAGAGTTCAAATGGACTTTAAGCCAAGAAAGGGAGTTACACTGAAAAACTTGGATCTATTGAACTTATTGAGTAGTCTTCTAATTTGTTAGATCTATCAGCTGAGCATTCTAAAGTAAAAAAATTCAGAAAACAGATATTAATTAGTGATTTTTTTCCTTAGATTTAATTAATAATGTGAAATTGTGGTATAAACTTTCTATTTTAAACTTTGGTATTTAATAAAGAAATTTGTAGCTAACCTGTCTCTAGTGGCCAACCTGTGTTTGGTAGTCACAATCTCAGCCACTCAAAGCTGGCTACCTAGCACAGGTTTTCCTGTAGTAGATGATACAACATGAGGTGGTGAGAGAAGGTTCAAAGATGCTGTATATAAAATATATTATTTCTCCAAACAAAGTTAACAGAGAAAAAAATATAAGAAATCTACAAGCACTTTAAGCAGGAAAAATACATAATTTTATTATTACTGCAGATATTTAGTACATATACTAATAATAACTATATATCTAATAATAAAAATTGTGTATTTTTCTGTTTAAAGTGCTTGAGGATTCCTTGTATTTCTTAGAGGCAGCAAAATTGATAGTTTATGATTAAAGAAAGAAATATGTTGCATTACTTATTGAACATCCCTTATAACGTTCATTTATAAAAATTATTGAAATCCCATTATTATATATTATTTAAAAAATTTTATTTAGCCTTCTCAATATTTTTAGCCTACTTTATGAAGGAAATGGAGCTTTTAAGATTGGGCCAATTCTATCCGTCTGTCTGTGAGGAAGTTAACTCTGACCTATCCTATTTTATTTTATTATGCACTTTATTATTTATCATTATTTTCTTATTACCTAACATATTATATTTTAGTTTACCAGTTAACTTACTTCCACCTTCTCCGTCGTTGTTAGCAATCATGTGTTACAGAATCAGAAACCGTCCTCCGGAAGAGCTGTCCTGGTTAATGATGTCATCTTATCTAAATAATTTTTCCACTGATCAGATATGAGAATGTAAGAATGATCCGTATCGCTGTTTTGTTCAGTATGTAAATGAATTGTAAAGAGGATGACATGAATGAATAACTCTGTAAACTAATCAATTTAAACTTGTTACATATGTTTATGTAAATGAAGTTACACGGGACTGTACGTCACTCGGATATAAAAGCCGACAAATCAGAGGTGTTGTATCAACATGAAGTTGGCTAAGTAACATTTGAGTTTCTTGTAAAGATCGACAATTGTTTGAAGTTTGTATTGATGGTGGAGATAGTAGAAGTTAAGTAGTATTTAAGGTTTTTTTTTCTACAAAAACTGAGTCATTACTTCAGTTGTTGATCGTTGTAGGCTACAATTTGGGTTAAACACATTCCATCGGTTGATTAGCAACGGGGAGTGGAAGGAGTATTGCATATTTAAGCGTTTACATTCAAAAAAAAAAGATTTCCTTTCTATGTTTTGTCTTAACTTTTTATTAATACATTAAGTAGCGAAAAAATATTAAGAAATAAATAGGATCGTAACTTTACTGGCAATAACTGAATTATTAAGTA
Organism: Olivierus martensii; assembly: GCA_000484575.1. Lineage (NCBI taxonomy): Eukaryota > Metazoa > Arthropoda > Arachnida > Scorpiones > Buthidae > Olivierus > Olivierus martensii. The sequence goes on along the minus strand of AYEL01090383.1, from coordinate 1,014 downwards.
ATAAGATGCGTTGCTTACCGAAGTTTCGTTTATACCTTATTTAAGGCAGGAACTAGATTGTTGAAGTTGAGTGCGAATTATTTCAAAATGCCAACTGTAATTGTAATTGTCTCTGAGTTCTAGGTTGCTAATCATTCATCATAGGAACAACGGGATGCCTGTGAAAGACATTGCCTACTTATTTGTAATATATTCGCTACCAGTTTATAACATTCTAAAGCAACACGAAGAGGGGGGAGTGTATCACCTAAAAAATCACCAGGTCATCCACGATTGATGATCTTAAAATATCGCCGATAAATGCATGTAATGATAAGTGCTGAAGGCAGCAAAGTTATCAAAGCTAATAGGGTTCATCCCTCATAATCTGGAATCTGTAAACATGTTAAAAGCACCTCTCTAAACTATTCTATAACCACTACCTACTTTATAATAATGTTTTACAGCAATATATTTCATTATTAAGAATTCGAAGAATAGCAAATTATAAAAAAAAAATTGTTTTTCAACTTCACCAAAGTTCTAGGCTTTGCCCATTAAATAATATGTTATGTATTAATATTATACAATTTCATATCTTTATTATATGCAAATCTGAAAATACTTTAAACACTCAAAAGTTCGTTTTTTATGTGTATTTTTTTATCTTACAATTAAAAATAAATTTTATATGAAAAAATCATATCGAAATTAGAAATTTTCACTTCTATATTCACAGAACAAAAAAAAAAACATTATACAATTATCTAAACTATAATGATGATAATTTCAATACTGAGTTTTTATAACTTGTAAAGAGCATAATAAAAAATAAAATTGTCTTCTATGTTTAATAAAATGGAAAGTGAAAGAAGAATACAGATCGCATTACTCATGTCAAGTACGTCATAGAAATTCTCCCCTCTGTGAAATATTCCCGACCCCTATTTCTACCGCGGTAAGAACAGTCTACTTCATTACAAGCTGCTGTGCGGAGATTTTCCAGACTTTACAATCGAAACTACTTCCTCTAAT
>AYEL01090382.1:0-37736 GCA_000484575.1 Olivierus martensii | reverse complement strand
CGAGATCTCAAAATGCCTGAATCTACCGTACGGAATATCATAAAACATGCAAACGAAATACAGGAGAAAAGTAAAATTGCATCGACTTATTGTGGTTTGCAAACAACTACAAGAAATAGAAGTTTTGTAATAGAAATGGAGCGTCTTTTAGCTGTATGGATTGAAGACTGCAACCAAAAGCGCATACCGATTAGTAAAGCGAACATTCAAGCAAAAGCTGGTAAGTTATTAATTTAGATGATGAATAACGATATAAAATATGAAAATAAATATTTCTTAAACAGTGTTAAGTTAGTATTGTGGTACATCGTGAAGGTTGGCTAATGGCCGGAATCTTATAAAGCAAGAACCAATTACCATATTTTACATAGAGTTAATACTTCGAATAGTGCGAGAAATTCGTGGAACCAATTATTCGCATTAATCGAGGCCTACCTGTACTTCATTACAAGCTGCTGTGCGGAGATTTTCCAGACTTTACAATCGAAACTACTTTCTCTAATACAGACCCTACGGTAGATGTCAAAACCTTCCTGTCAGACTATACAGCACGCTTCCAATGCGGCAAGCCGGCCGATTTATTAAAGGATTAGAGACTTAAAACTACGTGTGTACGCGTGCGCGCGTATATATCCGTTGATCCCCGTCTTCCACAATCTGGCTGACCCCTCCGCAGGGATGGGCAGCCTGTGTAAAGCCTGTATTCCACTTATCTACTTTCAGCGGTAGCGGCCAACGGTAGCCGTCGACGCTTAACAGCAAACCAGTTCCACTCTAAAAAGCATCGCAGCGGTAGTGAAAAATTGACCAATAACGTAATCGGACTCATAGACCAATCCAGAGTCGTTACATTTTTCACATGTAAACAAAATGACGGTAAATGCTTGTTTCTTGCGCCGAAAGTAGCAAGTGGAATACAGCCTTAAGGGCTTGTTTCGCCCAGCCACATAGTATTCTACCAGAATGGAGTGGGGCGTCATCTGTTGACAAAAAAAAAAACTACATATGCATAGAGGCAGTTCCGCCTTAGAAATTTGAATACGAGGGCAAAAATAGCTTTTCATTCCATTGTTATTTTAAATTTAACAGTGCAAAAATAATCACAAATGCACATAATCATCATCAAATGCTTATTTTTGTGTAATACTTCGTGAAAAGCTACAAAAATATTTGGATATTGATAATTCTCCTTTGATTCAAAAAATTAAACGTCGACTCCGCTGTATGCGTGAGATGATTTTCATTTTAAAGTCTCTGAATTAGAACTACTTCTCCATGCTTTGGTAAACAGTATTCAATTTAGACACGCGTGCAAATATAATAACTATTACTTTTCAGATTAGGTTAGATTAGTTAAGTCGCCATATCGCACAAGGGATTCTGTATTTGGCGGCGGCTACTTAGCTCATCACAGGCAGGCCAACACCCATGATGGGTTGAAGGATGGGGTTCAACGACCGGGCCCGTACCCCTTCTGAAAAACTGGAAGTGTGGGACCCAGATCCTCCAGACGTATAATGATATATGCTGACGTTCCTGAAGGATGGGGTTCAACGACCGGGCCCGTACCCCTTCTGAAAAACTGGAAGTGTGGGACCGGATCCTCCAGACGTATAATGATATATGCTCACGTTCTGTGTAAACAAACTTATTTCATACCCACACAATGATTCAGAGTATTAATGACGTGTTTAAATAATGTATTTGTCGTATCCAGGAATGCATTATAGGTGGTTAATGGATAACTGACTTTCAATCACTACGAAAATTTCACCGTCACCCAATGATCTTACTATTGTTACGAATTTAGATAAGAAAACAGTAGAGGCATTTGTACGTTGATTACAAGTTATTTTAATATAAGAAAAAAAAACGGTACAGCATTACATCTATCGACGGCTACCGAAAGACTAACAGATACAGGAGAGGGAGGGAAATAGTTAAAATGAACTTCGTCTCCCGTCTGAGTTCTCACCGACCGGAGTGGGTGAGTGTAGGCACTGAAATTTATAGCGAATTTCAAATATATTTAAATCAGCGGCCTCCAACTCGCGATTCAGAGGGAGGGAAATAGTTAAAATGAACTTCGTCTCCCGTCTGAGTTCTCACCGACCGGAATGGGTGAGTGTAGGCACTGAAATTTATACTAATTTCAACAAATATATTTAAATCAGCGGCCTCAAACTCGCGATCCCGATACTTTTCCTGTGATCAAATCTCATTATAATTAGGAAGTTTCCTCACAACTGACGCAGTTCCGACCGATTAAGTCCACGACCTGCGCATGCACGAGGTTGTGAGTCGTATGTGTTTCGGTCGTATCGCTAACCGATAAAAAGTTTTGTCGGTGTGTTTTCGGGACGAGCCGATGCAACCCAGAATATTAAATTGGACGTCAGCGGTTTAATATAACAGATGATCTTCATTAGAGATAAGAGGATGGAATAAAATAATTTATATTACATCATCTGGTGTCAGAGGTTCGAACAAACATTGAGTTGCTGAAGCGACTATCGATAACTTTACTAAACAATTCGATTTTCTCGTTTAACTATCGGAACCGAGTCAAACTGTGGAAACTGCCTATTGTAAGAGCATAAAGAACAGGAGTGGCAAACTTTTTAAGCATGCATGCCAAAATTGGCTAAATTTTTGTAAAAATCTCTCGCGTGCCGATCCGAATTTTAAACAATCCCAGTTAATCGCGAGTCTGCTGTATAGTCGGGAAATTATCTGGATAATCCGCAAAATAAACTTGGAATTATAAATATGAATTTATTATGAAAAATATAAATGAATTGCTTGCATACATATTCAAATTTTCTATGATTTATTGAAAATGGAAACAAGAAATTTGCAACATTTTAAATTTTAATTTGATTCTAACTTTGATCACCGATTATCTAAGATATAATAAAGAAGCGAATCTGGAATTCTTAAAAATCTTTCCAATATCACGCATAAGATAAAACATCGATAATCCAATTATTATTTTAATATAATTTTTTTCTAACAAAATCATAAAATTACTGTTTAATATTAAAAAATAAATTAAAAATTTAACTCTACACAAACATTGACAACAATTAATGAATTCATTTTAAATTAATTTAATCTTTTTGGAAATATTTTATACTTAAATTATTTTTTTCAATAAATTTACTATTCAGAATCAATAAAAATTTGGAAAAATTTATCCAAAATTTCAGCACAAAGTAATACAATAAACTAATTGTAACAACTTTTACATCAAAACATACGATCATAGGAACTATTAGCAGCATCTGAAAAAACTACAGTTAATATAATATACAATTTTCTGCAAACTAGCAGAATTTATTGAATAAATATCAAAATATACAGTAGTTTTTTATTTATATATTTTAATGAATGTAAATATTCAAAGCAGCTCAATTTAATTAGCAGTAGAATCTGCTGTTTCACACTGCAGCAACTTCTGGCAGCGTTGGAACTATTGGCAGATTGCGAACATTATCTGAAATAATAATAATAAAATGGAATAAAAGTTCAACATCAAAAAATTCTCGTCAATGTTGATCATTATAAATTAACATAGGTGACAATTTTTATTACAAGATCATATAAAACAATGTTTTAAATATTTTACTTTTTATGGAATCGATTTCAATCCTAATGATATACAGGCAATCAAAATTAGGAATATAATTCATTTGTTATGCAAACTCTCGTTATGAGATACCCACTATAGCCTACTGTATACAATGTATTGTGTAATATCTATATACAAGGTAGAAGAAAAGTCTACCTCTCCAAATAATTTGATAACTATCATAGATTTCAAAAATCTATTAGTGCCAACAAATAGGAAGTCATGGGTGGGCTACTTGGTGACTTTCAAATGAGCTGATTATGCAAATGAGTACACCTGCAAATCCTATTTCAAATTGCAGCAGATAAGGAAAAATTTTCAATTATGAAAACTTTACAAAAAACTTCAAAATCAGACGAGTAGTTCATCCAAAAATTAAAAACATTTTTACATGCAAATCATGTCACATGCCCTTCCACATCCAGTTCTGAAAATTTCTGTAGTTTCCACAACCATCATTTTCCTGTTCAATTAATATAAAAAGCCCACAAACATGCAATTCAATGTACATGCCAGTAAAACAGCTGAGTATACACTTAATGAAATGACTACCAAGGTAATATGCTATGGTGCTGCTAATGCAGTTCAACTATCAGGAAAGACATCCCTCAGCACAAACTCTTAGATCTATTACATCAATTCCTTGAAATGCCCAAGATCAGGTCGCCCACAAATAGCAACTGATGAGACCGCAGCAACTTTCATTCTTGCATAACAGTAGAGGAAATCTTACATCAATTCCTTGAAATGCCCAAGATCAGGTTGCCCACAAATAGCAACTGATGAGACTGCAGCAACTTTCATTCTTGCATAACAGTAGAGGATCAAGACCAATCATTACTGCTTGTGGAGAATTTTCTAGTAACACACTATGGCTATGAGGAACTCCATTCATCATCATGCTCAACTGTACTTGGATGCTGGTGGAAGAATTTTGAGCATATCCTTGAATAGTTTTTTGTTTATTGATTAGATCTATTTTCAATTTATTGATTTGGGGTGTTATGTTTTAGTACGTATTAGATTATTTACATGCTAAAAATAAGTGTCAACCCTTTGCATGTAAAAATGTTTTTGTTTCAATTTTGAGTGAACTATTCATATGATACCATTGAAGGCCACGATTTTTTCAAATCATCATGATATATTCTCATTTACATTTTTTAATTCTCATTCTAACAATGTAAAAATTTTTGAATTTTATTTCTTTCACAATTTTTTGTTCATTATATGGGATCAGAGAAAACATGTTTTTTTTTATATGAAATCTTAGCCATCCAATAAAATATTTTTTGATACCAGCAAGCCTTATGAGTAAAATAAGCTATGAATGAAGAAAATCTGACTTTAAAAAAATTGTTGACCAAAAAATTAAGTGGTATGCATATTTTCATTAAATTACATTTTATAATTAGTTGAAAAATAACACATTTACTAAAAATATTTGTCATTTTTTAATAAAATATTTATTGGTATGTTTTTCCTTCATTTCAATAATTTTTTCCCTTTTATAAATTTTCAAATTTATAACTAAAAACCCAATATATATGAAAATTGCTCTCTCTCATACATGAATAGCTATAACATTTTCTATTTTACTTTAATTGGCCTGGAGATGATTTGTTGACATACTATACCCAATACTATATACAGCACAGTAAAGTATGCTCAGCTGAAATTTCTTTTAAATGATTGGTTACCATAAAACAATAAAAGTGCCATGCCCCTTTTTATAGCCTGGGGTTGTCTATATTAGATTCTCATATTTTTCTTAATTATCAATTAAAAATAAAGCAATAAATGAACAATACTTTAATATTCAAAAACAACTTGCTTAATATTATAATAAAACAGTCCTTTACAGCCCTTTAGCAAGTATAAAATTTTATTCTGGCATAACGTTTTTGAACCTTAAGCGGTTCCTCTTCAGTGCCTCACATTTACAAAAAAAAAATACATAAATAAATATTTGTCATTTTTTAATAAAATATTTATTGGTATGTTTTTCCTTCATTTCAATAATTTTTTTCCCTTTTATAAAATTTACAAAAAAATATTTTTTTTTTGTAAATGAGGCACTGAAGAGGAACCGCTTAAGGTTCGAAAACGTTATGCCAGAATAAAATTTTATACTTGTTAAAGGGCTGTAAAGGACTTTTATTAGAACAAATAATAGCATTTATTAACAGAATTAGCTAATATTTTTTCAATTTTATGAATTTTACAGCTCCATGCTAAAATTTCAAAAAATTCTCATCCCAAAATCAAAATAAAGATTACTAAAATATAATAAAATAGAAAGCAGAATCCACAAGATTCAATGAAAAATAATCCAAATTCTACTAATGTAATCTATTTACATTTTCTATCCTTAAAACTTAAAAATAAATTTTGGCAATCAAAAAATTTAGGGCCCATCATTGGAGGCATGTATTTTCATCCAATAAATGCAAAAATTGCTCTGCAATAGCTGCACTGATTAAATCAGGATTGAATTTTTTAATTGCTTATCATTTTTATTCAACTTCCATGGTGTGTATACATGTCAACACACCTCAAATGGATTAATCTGTTTTTAAAAAAATATTAATTTGTTTAGGAAATAAGATGCAACATGTTCCTAGTAACCAAAAATTAAAATGTATATAATCTTAAAATACTCTGAAATAATATGAATCAGGAAAATATGAATTAAGTGTAAATTGTAGCTTTCCTAATAAAAATTTATATAAAATACTGTTTACAGTGATTTTTAGATCATTTCATTATATAAATCTAAAAATCAATTCATTTTTAATAAAAGCAAATCTTTTCTGCAATAGAGCAAGTACACTGATTTTATGAAATGTTGAAAAAAAAATCAATAAATCAATAGTGGCATGCTGGAAGTATATCAATCAGGCATTAGTAATATTCAAATGAACCAAAGCAAAATAGCAAGAAAATAAACTGGGCATTAGTGTTAAGCACAACAGATTTATGCATTTTCTCCTAGATTAGGAGTTACCCTATGATCAGGGTTTGCTATCTAAAAAATGGTTCATGATTAAAATAAAACAAAATTTTAGTTTTATTGAAAGATTTGGAGTTAATTTATCCAAAGAAGCTTAATAAAATAATATATTTGGTTCCTCATTATTTATTTATATTAATATCCAAATAGAATGTTTCAAATTTTTCTTTTCCCATACTTTTATGCTTTCTATAATGCAATTATCTACCAAAAAATACTGTATATTAATAATGAAATGCAGTGTCAGATCATTATTCAGTCAAGAGACAGGATTCTTGATATTTCATATTAATTAGCAAACAGCTAATCAAACAAATGGAAGTAGCACACTTGTCATTGTTTTACAAGCATCTAATTGGAAAGCCAAAGTATTCCACATAGTCAATCTAGCTGAATATTCTGTGTGTAATTTAAGATATATTATTCATGACAATAGTGTATCTTGAATTAGTGCTCAATATATAGCTATATTGTTTTTACAATTACTACAAGTTTCTAGACTGTTCTCCTTATTATAAGAGAAAATAAGAATATAAGAATTATAGAGCTTTATTTCATTTCCTTTCTTAAAATTAATTTTTTAATTAAATTTAACTTTTGCTAATTATATAATAGCAAAATGATGCTAAACAAAGACCTTCTGTATTATAAACACTGAAGAGAGATGCATTTAACAAATTTTATTGTAAAATTATCTATAATAAGGTAAATCAAGAAAGGTAATCTTTATATTCATTTATTAGAGAAGGATAATTGAAAGTTTTGAAAATTTTTGGGCTAAATAAAAAAATTTTTAATTTCATTGCATCTGCATTAAATACAGAGTAAGCAATAAAAATCTTAATTCTGATTTTAAATCAGTCTCTGTTAAAATGATGATAATGGCATAATAAATTAGCTCCTGGGAGAGCATAATTACTAATTTCTGCTGTTCTTAAAATATTCATAAAAATCTGTAAATTTAGATGAAATGAAACTAACTTATCTCCATGAAATTTTTTGATTGTGATGTATCTCTTGTAACACGACCACGCAATGCTCCTCTAGATCCTCGACCACGCCATGAATATCGTCTTACACTGCTTCCAGAAACACCAAAGGTTTCAATATTCAATTTTCTTTCCAAACGCCAATCAAAGCGTTGAGTATTTCTATAAAGAAATTTGCAATAAAATTTGTGAAAAATTATTAATTATAAAGTTAACTTACCCTTTACTCCTTTCTAAGGCATCACAACTTATAGTATCATAAAATGATTTTCTTTTATCATAACATATATTATCGTCATCTCCACCTTCAATTTCATCATCTGAAATAAAATTTTATTACTACTTAAAAATGTAATATATGCAAAGAATAATGTTGATAAGATTTCTACAATAAGAAAATTCATAGCTTTGAAAAATACATACACAACTAAATATACTATTAATTCTATATTCAAGCACTTATTGCAGTTGAGGAAAATCAAACTGCAATAAGTGCTTGGATGTAGAATTAATAGTATAGTTAGAGAGTTAAAGAAGGTAGTTAGAATATGCACACAACTAAATGCTTTTTTGTCTTGTTACTGTCTCTCAAAGAATAATGTTGATAAGATTTCTACAATAAGAAAATTCATAGCTTTGAAAAATACACACACAACTAAATGCTTTTTTGTCTTGTTACTGTCTTTATTTTATGTAACAAAAATTAACTTGTAATAACTAAGTTGTAAAATTTGTATGATTAAGGTTTTTATAAAATAGTTGATTCATTACAGGAATCATTTCAGTTGAAATTCACTTTATCATAATGCATTAAGTTTCATTGATCTGACAATTATATTTGAGAAAAATATTCAATAAGATACTAACTGCCAAATTGTAAGATTCATATTCAATTAATAAAAAGAACTAGAGCAATTTAAAAATAGCAAAAAATGTCATTTTTCTCCTTCACAGACTGCTATCAGTTACATTATTCAACTAATATGAAATTTGAAAAATAGATTTTTTTGCCTAAGTTAAGCAATTTAATACTTGTTATTTCTTTTGAAATGAAGTATTTATATTTTTGTTGTTTCATACATGCTTGTGTGAATGCATACAAAACTTTTTATTCCCAAATTCTAATTTCAGTCCAATTTGCAATTTTTTTGGTTTCCTCTAAAAATATCTTTTGTGTACAGTTGTCAAAATAATACATTATTATTACTTTGATTCCATTTTAAGATCATATTCCTGGTCTATTGAAAGCCTTAGCCCTAAAGGCATCAAATTGTAAACATGAAAATTAATAAACAAATTTTTAGCATATATAAAAAAATTTTGAATTGAGGAATGGCACATTATACTTAAAATTTCTTTTGTTGCTTTTATGTTATGGATTTTGCCTTATTTGAAATAATTAACAGTTAATTTTTATTTATATTTAAGGTAATTAGGCACCTGTTTTCATTTGTTCAAGTTTATCTTGTATTTGTAAAAATTCTGCATTTGCTTGCTCAAAGTCATATTCTTCTTCAAAATGTAGAGTAGGATTTTTATTTGTAGAATTTGTTCTCCTATTTCTTCCTCTCCGACCTCCTAAAAAATAATTATAATTAATAAGAATTAAAATATATTGCCCAAAAGAAAAATTTACTTACTTCTAGGCTGTTTATTCATTCTATTTGTTTGAGTAGTTTTACCCAAAACATTTTCCTTTTCTTTTTTATTGTCATCAACAGCAGTATCATCTTCAGCAGGCACCTGTACACTAACATCTATTGTGGGACTTTTTCTCATCTGGAAAGTAGGAGTTGACCGTGCACCTAAATGACACACATCAATTATTTTATTTAACTTCTCTTCACCATCTTTCAATAACAAAACCAAATCTATAGCCTGTTTCACCTTAGTTAAGAATGATGCCACAGAAATCATGCCATGACGTATTGCCAGGTGAAGCACTCAAAAGCAGAAACAGATATCTTTATGCAATTACCATCACAGAAAAAATTTTTTGTGAAAAATGGAAAGACAACTTAAGTTTTATCAGTTAATTATCTTTTATGTTTATGTCAAGGTGACATAAAAGTTCATTAGTTTATTGATTTGTGTCCTCAAAACTGCTATAGATTAAATGGACAGCCAAGTATTCTAATTATAGATTGGCAATCCATATAATCCACCCTTCCTCAGCACCCAGTCAACCAGATTCGAGGTAGGATGTCCAATATACCCAGTTCACTTTTATCCCAAGAAAAATTCTCGAGGTGCTACCTCTAGGATTCAAACTGTGTGTGCTTATGTATAGAAGGCTAGATATTAAACTCTGTTCATACTGCAATGTTATTAAACTGATAAAGCAATATTAATTTGACTAACACTTCAGAAATATCTGAAGAGAGCCTTTTATATCAATGAAGCATGTGTATGAAGTTTACATCAAATTTTCTGTCCTCTGAATCTGAAGTGTCTTCAGTTGTATTAATTAGTAACAGTGACAAAATGTGTATAATTATCCAAAAATTTTCATTTTTTTCCCATCATGGTCAACACAATTACTCCATGCTTTAAGGTTAGGTTAGTTATATTAAGCCACCATATCTTCATGGGATATTCTATATCTGGCATCCTCATGGGATATTCATGGTATTCTGCACTTAGAGCCCATCACTATGCCAGTACCCATGATAGGGTCAACCAGATGGTTGAAGGATGGGGTTCAATGGGCCAGGCCTGGATTTGAACCTGGATCCTTCAGGGTGATAAGCTTTACCACGCAGCCATCTGGCTGACCCATGCTTTAAGAGTAACAACATTTATGGTTTCTCCCATCAAAGATATAACATCAGGAATTTTCCATGTCTTGTTTCAGGAAGCTGAGTACTCTTTCACTTGACGCTAAGTTCAAGTGGATAGAGTTCATAGTGATAGGGAAGCCTGTAAAGGTTTGAGAAAAAAAAAAGGAAAAGGAAAGAAGATAAAGAATTCAACTTACTGTTTTCTGGTATTGGAGGTATCAACGAAGAGTGGACGGCCATCTTGTACCGTTTTCACTACAGACTGTATTTTGTCTGGATGTAATTTATATTTAAAACTTGAGGTTATAGTATTAATGTAATAATTTAACAAATATTTATAAAGAAATAATTATATGTTGTGTTTTAAGAAAAAGTTGTAATTTATACATATTGTATGTAAATGTAAATTTTCTGGTTAGATAAAAATGTATGACACCAGAGGATATGTATTCCTGTCCTGGTGCCTGACTTCGAGGATAGAACTGTCGGCTGTTTTGTGGTTGTCATCGTACTGTGGATTTGTGTTTTATGTTGTGTTTGGATTTTAATAGAATAATACAGGACGGAAATACCAGGTTGTATGTTTGAATTTACTTTTTCTAAATTAATAAAAGAATATTTCAAGTTGAATTATGGAGTCATCATTTCACGCTGTGTGTTTTGCTTTAGATTGGGTGAAGCGTAACAACCTGCATATTGATATTATGATTCGGTTGTCACCCAGAAAGGAAACTACGGAGAGGGAGTCGGGTCGAAACCTAAGGGAAGATCTAAGCGTAGGCTCGGACCTTCTAAGCCTGAGGACAGCACGACCAACTTCTGATGCAAGTTTATCAATTCAATAATATTCAAATGCATGATAATGAGCATTTATGATTTCTAGTAGTTTTGCCTTAATCATTTCTCTATTCCAATCAATATTTTTGCTAATTAGCCAAACTTGAATGTTTAATTTAGACCAAGACTTTGTTGGAAATTCTTCTCTGTGATATGACACACAAACTAATATGCTGCTAGGATTAAGTTTTGGCAGAAAATTGCAAACCACAATTCAAAATATTTTCCATTCATTTCTTTGTGATAATCAGTTTTATTTTTGGATTTAAATATACACTAGGCACCTTGCCTACTTTGTTTCTGGCATGTAAAATATGCTCACTGCTTCCATGTGGCCTTTTTAATCCACTTGATATACCTTTCAGGAAGATATCTATTGCCAGAACTTAGTGATCAGTGTTATACTGTCTCTCATCCACATAATATATAGATCAATTTTCATCCCGATATTTTTTAACTAAAAAGATGATATCTGTCACTAAGCACATTTATTCATATTTATTCATTATATTTAAACATACGAGGGGCAGTCAAATAGTTCCCAGACTTTCGTTGTAACTATTTATTACCGCAATATAGGTACACATTTACTTAATCGCCTTATAAAGTGTAAGCGTAAGCGTATAAGCAGTACACAACAAAACGAGAGTATCAGTATTTAGTACTTTATTCTCCGGATTCTCTAGGTTCTCTGATCCAGTTTGTTGGAAGCGTACCTAAGATAATAAAACATTTAAGTTAGCGCGTGTGTTTCCACTTAAGCGTCGAGATAGCACCCTTGTCGCGGTAGAAGTTGATTCCAGATGTCAATTCCTGACACCTTCAAAATAGGCTCCTTCAGAATACACACATTTGTTCCACTGCTCCTGCCACTGCTGGAAACAATGATGAAAGTCCTGTTTTGGTTCCGAAGTTCAGCCATCACATTGGTTTTGATGTCTTCTACGGTGGCAAAACGGTTTCCTTTGAGGCCCTTTTTGATATTGGGGAAGAGCCAGAAATCTGCTGGTGCTAAATCCGGTGAATGGAGAGGCTGGTAGAGGAGTGGAATGTTCGTTTCTGTGAGCCATGTCAGCACAACAAGTGATGTGTGGGAGGGAGCATTGTCGTGATGCAGTGTCCATCTTCCTTGGCATTTCGTGGGACATTTTCTTCGGATTGCCTCCCTCAGTCATTTAAAAACCTGCACATAGAAAGGGCCGTTAACAGTTTGTCCAGCTGGTACAAATTCATGGTGCACCACACCTTTGTTGTCGAAAAACGCAATGAGCAACACTTGTTTTGGATTAACATTCCACTCCTACCAGCCTCCCTACTCACCGGATTTAGCACCAGCGGATTTCTGGGTCTTCCCCAAGATCAAAAGAGACCTCAAAGGTAAAGCGGTGGTCACACCTTGAGATTTTTAGCCGCGGCCATGACCAAAAGTAGTCGCTTGTTTCACTCGACTGTGGTCACACTGTAGTTATCGCTATTGTGCTAATCTACACCTTTAGCCAATAAAATTGTAGCAATGGCTTGAAGTAATTCCTTCCAAGCTCTAGCTTTAGCATCCTTTTGACAAAAAATGGCCAAATTAAAATCCCACAGACATTCCCTTTTGTTAATCAACTCTATTAATCTGCATTCTCGTTCTGCATTTCAAACCATGCTTGTAGCCATTTGGTTTTGAGTGTACCGCTGATGATGTCAGAGAAAGAGAGCTTCATTACCCACGCAGTTGCGACCATTGCCACAAGAACAAACTTTGTTGATGAGCGATGTCACATCAGCGTCCGGTTCAGAGAGGGTTTACAAGTTAGGGAGAAGAGCCAGTTCCGGTCGTGGCTAAAAATCGCAAGATGGGACTGCCGCTTAACCGTTTTGCCACCGTAGACGACATCAAAACCAACGCGACAACTGAACTTCGGAAGATACAAAAACAGGACTTTCATCGTTGTTTCCAGCAATGGCAGCAGCAGTGGAACAAGTGTGTGTGTTCTGAAGAACCTATTTTGAAGGTGATTAAGTAAATGTGTACCTATATTGTGGTAATACATAGTTACAACGAAATTCCGGGAACTTTTTGACTGTCTCATATTTTGCTCAATAAAGGCAGAATTATGGATTTGTTTCTGATAAAGCAAAGATGAACTATTGTGCGATAAATTAAGTAGCTCATTGGAAACAACAAGCTATTTAATTTATTGCATACAGTTATATTTGTTATTATACAATTAATACAGCATTTGCATATTTATTTTAACTTTTTGCAAATTTAAACCATTTTGCATATTTATTTAAATCTTTTACAAAATGATTTAAAACTTTTTTACAAATTTATTTAAACTATATGCACAATAATTGATTGACGGAAAAGAAATGTCTTATAATGCACGAATCTGTCTGTTCCATTTGGATACAACATGCTTTTGGGTATATATATATACTTTTGGTACCCAAAGTGTATATTATATATATATATATATCTAACATGAGTGACAGTGATTCAAGTTCTTCAAACTCTTCCGTGCCCACATTGATGTATTATAACATAATAATAATAATAATAATAATAATAATAATAATAATTAGTTACAAAATAATAAAAAAAATGATATATTTTTTATTTACTGTCCTGTTTCCTATCCCATTATTTGTGTGTTAAGATCTCATCTAACACTTTCATTAAGAGCTTGGCTTTTCTAAAATGTATTCCCGTGTTAATCGGGGTCTTACTGTATTAGCAATAAAGAGAAGTAAACTTGCATTTAACTAAATTTGCAGATGGGTTATTTCTTTATTTCTGTTAAATATAGCCTAAATACTTATGATATCAGTCTCAACTTGAAGTGACAGACTAAAACAATGTTTATCATCATATACTGTATATTAACAGCAAAACAACTGATTGGCTATATTACAGTTTTACAAATCAATCAATTCCTATAAATTGAATATCATTAGAAAGGCCTATTCCTTGGATTTGGCCTTTCTAATGATAAAAAAAAAACTTATTTGGCTACTTCTTATTAAAGAAAGCAGCCAAAGTAGTAATTTATCTAATGATAGATAAAGCAGCCAAAGTTATTATTAATTTAAAAATTCAGAAATAATAATTCCTCTAAAAAGAATTTGCATTTGGCATTGTAACTTAATTCACTCTACGAGTTCAGAGGAATTTTTCCAGTAATACTATCAACACGATTGTAAGATTACATCACAAGATTTCTGCTCATTTATGACTTTGTAATGTCTAGTTCCTATAATTTATTTTTTTTAGTTTTAAATTTATTCTGATATACAAATTTCAAAATATCTTTGAATAAAAGTTTTATACTATAATTCATCAATTTTGAACAAAATTTAATTTTTTAATTTTTCATATAATTCTGCTATTGCAGCCACTCTTGATGTACAGTAGAACCTGTATAAGACAATCACCTCCCGTTCCAATCAAAACTGGTTGTTTATACAAGTGCATCAGTTTATATAGGTTAATTATAATACAGCATGTTTAAATGAAACAAAATGATTACACTTTAATAAAATCAAAACCTATGCTTTTGTTACAATTTATAACACAGTTTATCATTTATTCAAAAAACAACATATTTATTTAGTATGGAAAAACTATCAATAGTGCTTTGTTATTGATAGTATATTTTTTATAATTTCTACCGCAAAGCAATGTTTGATGTTGTTTGAGACAACAATATTATTTTCTATTGTTGATTTGATGACCATTCAATTCTTCAACATGTTTCTTGCAGGGTGTCATTTGCTTAAGGTTGTGATTCCCATTGTTCCTCCATTTAGTCAGAATTTCTTTGAAACAATATTTTGTGGATCTGTGTTTTCTCCACGTTAAATTTTTCTGCTAACGCTCACAATATTTTGTGGATCTGTGTTTTCCCCATGTTAAATTTTTCTGCTAATGCTAGTTCAGAAAGACCTTTCTTACTACCTTAAATCTTTTCTATTCACTGTTTTAAATTTAAGGCACTGACTCTCCATTTAGCCTATGGTTTAGCCATGTTTCAACATCCAAATTTGCATGATAGCATCACATGTATATGAGATTACATTTGATTTCTACGTTTGCATAGAACACAAACATCCGGATCCGGTGGCTTATTGTTTTCACTTTCCCTGTTTTCCATATATCACTTCTTCATAGGCCTTCAAGTTTTGATTTTTAACGTTTTTAATACAAAATTTAATCATCATAGAGATACAAATCAAAGGAACTTGCACATTAAAAAGATATCGCATTAGAGTAGAAAAGACACCGTGATTTTGTTATTCCAGCATCATTCTTGTGATATGAATGAAGGGGAAAAATTCGCACAGTGCAATTTTTTTTTCAATTATAGTGGTTTGGCTTAAATGAAATTTAAGTTTAAAAGAAAATGGTACTGATAAAGCAATAAAGATAGACAATTAATAGTGATGTTAAAAAATTATGGTTGTCAAACAGTTTCACTTTGTTTGGTCTATAAAATTGATGGTCGTAGTCACGTTAGGGAGGTAGTCCTCTTATGGAGGATCAAATAGCATTACTTCTATGGAAAAAAATTTGGTTACCATAAAATTATGGTCGAAGTCAAGTTTTCACTGTAAATATATGACAAACAACAAATTAAGGTCCGTTCATAAATTATGTCACGCTGTTAGGGGAGGGAGGGTGTAGGAGATTTGTGACAAAAAATGACGATGGGGAGGGAGGGAGTCATGCAAATGTGTGACGTCATGGTATACAAATTGTTAAATACAGTAATTTTACATCACTGATTAAAAATTAAATTCTAAAAATTTATAAAAATCTTTTATATGTTGATAATGTAACGATTTCAACTCTTACAAGGAGCTGATGATAACATAGAAGCCGAAAACGTTACTCAGATTAAATGGTTATGTTAAAAAAGTACTGGACTGCTTGTGTGTGCTTAGAATTTGTTTAATAGTTATTTAAACACCGAAGAGAGCAGTTAGATTTTTAATTTTGTTTTATTTTTAAATTAGACGATGTTCATGTTTTATTTTTCAAAAAATGAAGATGGTAATGTAACATATTTGAAGCTACATTTTTTAAATAAAATATGATATATAATTTTAAGACATTTGTATCCACTTCTGCTAAAGTGTATTTGTAAATTAAAAAAATATGTAATAAAATGCCAATGTAAAATTATTCCTATTTTCTATTTTTTACGTATAAAATGCCAATAAAATTATTCCTATTTTCTACTAATTTTTACATAAAATCGGAGAAAAAATTTTAAATAGAAGGGGAGGGTGTCTTCAAATTTGTTACGTCACGATCAGGGGGATATGCATAGTGTTACGAAATATGATGTAGTGGAGAGAGGGGGTAAAAAAGTGTTCAAAATAGCGTGATGTAGTTTATGGATAAACCCTTAATGCCATAAAGGTTCTTATTAGCTATTCACACCATTTCATTTCATATTTTTGATTTTTAAAAAATACCAAATAAGCAGCTACATTTATTATGCTCAATCATGTAAAATTAGAAGTCTTTGGACCTTAGAGAATTACTGAATTAGTAAAATAACTGTAGTCATCTGTTATAGTGCAGATGTCATATAATGCAAGTTGAATCTTACATTACAGACCTGCATTATAACCAGGAAGCATTGTACTTTAATAATCATTTAAAGCATTTGTAACACATTCTTTGCACATTGCTCTATAACAGTTATTCATAGAACAATTCATTCAAATGATACATGATCAATAAATTTGTAATAAATATTTCTAGTTGCAAATTATAAACAAGTTATTCAGGACTGATGAATTGATTACTCAACTTTCTCTATTATTTGATTTTTATACATCTTTTTGTTGAAATATATATATACAATACTGGAACCCTCTAGGGAATGAATTAATCATTTTGAAAATGATTTTCAATAGATTTAGTTTTTTTTTTGCATTATCAATGCAAAAAAAGATTTTCTTTTTCTTCCACAAAGGTGCATAAACTCAATTTCTGGTTAATCTAATTGACTTTTTTTTTTTTGTTTTTAATCAATATTAGATTTTCGTATTAAGAACGTTTTTTTAAACAGTAACTTTTGTAATCTTCACTAAAAGATAGGCATACTGAAGAGGGACTGAATATTGTCCAAAAACATTATGTGCCAATAAAAGTTTTTGTTACCTTGATAATAGTGCTTAAACGTTTATTTATTTATTTTACTCGTTTTTATTGTGAGGAAGGTACTTATTTAATATTTTTGTATAGATAACTATCATTATCTGCAATATTTCCAATCCAATTTGTCAATATCCAACAATTCTCATCAATTAGCAAATAATGTTATTTTTCGCTCCTGGAAATTAAATTTTCTATGATTGATTTTCACTAGATGTATTTCAGTTAATTGTAGTAAAATTTGTAACTGTATTTTGATTTTGTTAACTTATCTTAATTTCCTAATTAAGTGTATAAATATATATTTTGTATAATGCTTTTTGCTTGTAAAATTAATTATTTCTGGTCAACATACCAAATATAAAAATCTTTAAATCAAATAAGAGTTTGAAATCATCTTATTGATGTTAAAAGAATTTCAAAAAGACACAAAAATGCAAAAAATACTTGTTTTAGTATTGGGAAAATAACATCGACTACTGCCTGGCTGACAAATCGTACTTAATGCTATCAATTATCAGACATCTAGATTTCAAGATTTTAAATATAAAAATGTAACTCTCAGATTCAATGAAATAATAATGTAATGTAAGACAATCTTTGTATAACCATATTATTCCAGTTAAAACATTTTCCATTTTGAATCACATTATTATTATTACTTTAATATAGATTTTTTACAAATCAGATGTGACTGACTCCAGTATTATATAACAGCATGTAGGCTGTCACAAACTTATCTACAAAATAATGGTAAATAAAACAGACAGTACACAAAAGTAATATCAATAGTTAATACTTCAGAATTATTATTAGCATACTTTCTGAAAAAAAGAAATGCTTGCAAGAGGGCTCATGTCTGTCCATCATCCTCTACTAATAACTTTTGATCCAATTAGCATAATTTTCATAGAATTCTGAAATTAAAGGACATTAATCCTATAGGATCAATTAATCTCACAGGATTTAATTTCATTTTCATCATAATTTTAGTTTATATTATTGCCAATACATGGCACTAAATATTTTGGATTACATATATTGATATTTGAATGGCACTAAATGTTAGTGATGTAGGGATAACATGACTTACCTGATTTCTTAACAGCATTATCTCAATATCATAATGATGTTATAATCCTGATATGATATCATGACATTATGCTATTTAAATTAACATTAAACTGCCCATATAAAATAGATTCCAATACTAAATAAAAAATAAATGATTCCTTCAGAAAGTAGGCAATTTTAGTTCTTTCTGGAATTGCATATTTTTGCTGTAGCAACAGTATTATGATTAAATTTAGTTTGTTGATTCCGATACCTATGGCATCATTCTAGTATCAATTAATTGCACACATTGTTTTGCTATTCAGTACTAATATAGTTACTTATATGCTATTGTACAATACAGCTTTTTGTCTCTACTTATAATGGGCTATGTTTTGATAACTACTTAATAGGTCAAAAAAAATCGTAAGTCAAAAAAGACCAACAATGATAGTAATTTTAGTAATAATAGACAATGGAAGACCAGAAATACAAAAAATGTACATCTGTACAGTGAATAGTATTTAAAGATGAATTTATCTTATATGGCAAGGAAAGTCCAATGCAAAAGACAGATAAGATTTTATTAAGCTGCTTAATTTCATTAAGGATATGTTTTGGTGGCAGCCATTTCAGAACCCATCACAACCTAGCCAATCTATGATGGAATCAACTGGAAGTTTAAAATATGAGATTAAGTAACTGAGCCCAGACCCTGAAAAAGGTGAGATCAAGAATTGAACTGATTCTTCAAGGTGATAAACAGCTTTACTAAATGACCACCTGACCAACACCATCCAAGTGTTTGTTTAATTAGGAAAAAACTGGCTAATGTACGTACAGTACCAAACAAACTTGACATTTTTCTATTAAATACAGTAATCCACTGAAGTTACATTGTAGGAAATTCCAAAACAATAAATGCTGTTTGAAACAAATCAAGTTAGATTTTTCCCATGAATGAATGATTGGCTCCAGACAAAAAATTTTAATCAAGAAAATCAGATACTTATTCTTTACTTATGAAAGATTTATAAAAAATGTGAAATCTGACAAATCAAATGATCAATTGTGGTGCACTAACTACAGCCAACATATCTGGATAATCAGTAAAGTCCAATAACAAATATTGCAATGAACAAGTCTAACCTTATGAAAGATTTATAAAAAATGTGAAATCTGACAAATCAAATGATCAATTGTGGTGCACTCTAACTACAGCCAACATATCTGGATAATCAGTAAAGTCCAATAAATATTGCAATGAACAAGTCTAACAATATCTTAAGTAAATCAAACACATTCTCTATATTCCTCGCCTTGCTGTTCATTTGAATTGAAGTCCTCAAGAATCTTCATGTAGGTTCAAAAAGTCCAATTCGTTCAATCAGTTTTGAAACTGTCATGATTTAATCTCTGGATTAAAATCAAATTCTTCAAGCACACTGTTTCTGTATTTCAGTAAGATTGTTAAGTTTGAGATCCGCATTATAGTTCAGAATCTCTAAAACATCTTCAGAAATGACTTCAAAATCTAGTTTGCTGCTATATGGGGTCCTTGGTACTTAGATAATAAAAGTGGAGCAACAGAATAAACTTTTGGAGTGGTACCTGAACCTCAAGCTAAAGAAAAAAGGAAACTTTCTTCCAGATGTCCTTTATTGATTTATTGCCCTTTGTTAATAGTTTGAAAGAAGACAATTCCAATGCCTTCATAGAATGTGATGAGATCTTTGGTTGTTTTTCTGCTGAAATTAAATGGCAGTAATATTTCAGCATTCATCACAGATTGCCTTTAACTAGTGGATTGGCTGTTAAGTGAAAAATTGATTCAACAAGCTCGGTTAAATTTTTCTTGAAGTGTAAAGTCATGGAACTTTGAATTGAACCCAAATTCTCCAGGATGTAGTGCAACACAAATCAATTGAGTGGAATTCTCTCTAAATTGGTGGAAGATGATTTGGATTTTCTTCTAGAGATCAGACTCAAATCCAGGTCCTAGCTTGATGGATGCAATTAGATTATATTTAGGGCAAAAAAATTTGAGATGAAAATTACACTTACAAGGGGAGTGCCAACTATGGCCCCCCTCCGATTTTGCCAATTTTTATATATTGTAGTACTACCTTCCCACAAATCCAAGGTAAAATAATACAATGCAACTCTCAAGCATTTCAAAAAGGGGGGTTTAAAGTTTTCTATATTCTTTATATCAATACCATGTAATATCAATTTATCAAGTGCTGTCATAGCATAATGAGTTTGGCATTTGATTATTCATCATGTGTGATGGAAAAGATGTGGGTTTGAATCTCTGCTAATTTTCTCTTTTTTAATTGAAAATGAAGTGGATTATTGTATAATGTATTTTTATTAATGAGAAATTATTTGTTTGCTATATCCTTTATATATTTCCATCACAAATATTAAATACATGTATAAAGGAATGTAATTAAACTTTTTACACAAAATATTTAACAAATACAGATTATTATTTGTCATCAGGATCCTCCTCAATCTTTATGGTTGATGTGCAGCTATTCGGATGATACTCATTATTAAAACATCTAAAACGGAATATTGTTTTACAAAATGCACATTTTATGAATCCTACATTCACAAGTCCCTTGAAATTAATTGCAGTTTAACTGTTATCCCACAAACGTTCCCCAAGTGCAATAAACTGAAGCCTAATTACTTGTATGATACTTGTTTTGACATTAATAAATCATTTATTGATAATTGATCATTTTTTAAAATCAATTTCCATGAGCAGTATTTAGACCGATCAACAAATTTTTGATTCCATGAGCAGTAATTTTCAATATATAGACAATATCAAATTTTATAATTTAAATTTTATTTTCATTATTAACAATTAAAGAGCTGATTAAAAGATATTTGTAAGTGATGTTATGCATGAATACTGATTATAAAAATGATTATTCTAACGATTACAAATCCAATTGAATTAAAAGATATTTGTAAGTGATGTTATGCATGAATACTGATTATAAAAATGATTATTCTAGCGATTACAAATCCGATTGAAAAAAAAAAATGAAATAACTTTTAGATATTTAGATCACAAGCAATTTAATTGCAGGCTATCTTTTTTTTTATCCTAGATGAAATATATGGATTACCATGACTAAAAATCAATTATTAAATTACTAATTTAATTTGAAATATCAGTGTACTTACTAGATGACTGAGAATTTATGACATGTGGTACATGTGTAATTCCAGAAAATGGATATGGTGAAAATGTTCCAACTGGAGCATAGGAATGTGCACATGAATTACCAAAAGGCATTGTCAAAG
Source organism: Olivierus martensii (assembly GCA_000484575.1). Classification (NCBI taxonomy): domain Eukaryota; kingdom Metazoa; phylum Arthropoda; class Arachnida; order Scorpiones; family Buthidae; genus Olivierus; species Olivierus martensii. The sequence goes on along the minus strand of AYEL01090382.1, from coordinate 15,952 downwards.
ACACAGTTGGGGCAGAATGCTAAAATAAAGTTAGATTTAATAATTATTTATATAAAAATTTATAAAATTAAAATTTACTTACTTGAACAATGGCTGGATCATTTGGAAGACCACCAGCTAGAGTGGGTTGTGGTTTAGGAGGTTCACAAACTCTTAAATCTTTAATATCAGAAGCTCTAAAAATGATATATTCATATATTTCATCACGTGGTGCAACAGGCCTATCTGTTGGTCTATCTTCTGTGCCAAAGGATTTCACTATAATAATGGAAGAAAACTTAAAACATCTTGCTATAAATTTAATATGAAGTAATTTATTTGAAAATAATTTATTTGTAACTAAAGGAAGGTCTGTATTCAAATATATATATCTAGAGCATTGTTATAATAATACTTGAAATTGATTCTTTTGAAATTTCATGTTCATAAGTACAAATTTTTATAACTGGAGGAGCTGATACAAGTTGCCTTACCTACGCTTACAGCCTATATTTAAATATATCTTAGCCTAAATCTGAATAAATAATTATTAATCCAACAGATAGCAGCACCGAAGCATAAAATATTTATTAATTTGGCTGTTATTTCAAAAATAAACTGCTAGGGGAAATTTGGCTTGATAGGTTTATTTGAATAATAGTTAAAAGAATTTAAAATTGAATCCTATCTGATTATTGATGGCATGTTTAACATGTCAATGTTCAAAGTTTCCTGTATACTGTTAGCCGTTGGCTTTCACTATATATATATATTCTAAGATATTTAAACCTCAGAATAGAAGAAAAAAACTTAGCAGTCAGAGGACAGTCATCATATGGATGTTAAATTGTATAAAAAATATTTTGTATTAAAGTCTCTATAGTAAATATGGCATTATTATAATCATCATCAGACCCAAACTTAAACTTTTAGTAATAAATACCAAAAAGATAAAATAATATTTCCGATAAATATGTTGACAACACATTTTAAATTTATAATAAGAATGTAGTTTTTCAGGAATTTAATAAAATTTTGAATGTCAACAATGTATTGCATATAGTTGGGTAAAATATCCAAGAATCAAGCCTGCATATAAATCCTAATATTAAACAGACGTAGTAACAAAATGTAAAAAGATGTAACAAAATGAAAAAAAAGATTTAATAGATGATACTAATCATTTAGTGCATTCTTATTTTGGCTTATTTGGTCTAAGTTCTAATATTAAATTTTATTCTTATAATTTTTCATGATGGATGTAGGTACAGTCCATCTAATCTGATGTTAGACTATCATTCAACAATTGCCATCTGAGTGGATTTTTAAATTTTAGTGATTTGTTTTCTAAAGCAACAGGAAAGCTTTGATGTATATATAATTTTTGTGTATATATTTGTGTATAAATAGGTATGTGAGGGTCAAACAGACCAAACACTTTTCTGTTATGAATTTTAGATGTAAATAATGCTTATAGAATCCTACCTTAAAGAACTATTTCATTCTAAAATAGATAAATATTTATAAATTCCAAACAACAAAAAGTTAATGGCAGACATAACTATTGTACATGAATTCTAAAAAATCTCTTGATTTTATAAAATTATGAATAAGAATAAAACTTTACAGCACTTAAGCAAGGTTAATTTTTATTTTGGTAAACAGAACAAAACTTTTCAGAAGAAAAGTTTTGTTCGGAGAAGCTGGTACTGATGAGGGACTTGATTGTAGTCCGAAGTGCTTTACCAAAAATAAAAATTAACCTTGCTTAAGTGCTGTAAAGTTTTATTCTGGTTTACGTGAAGCAAGAGGTGTTTATAAACTTATAAAATTATGAATAATTTTAAACATTTCTTTTTTCATTATGTAATAAACTATTTTGAAGTTAAAAGTAACAATTTTATATGCAATCATTAAGGAGAAATGTTTTATAGAATACTGAGAAATCTCAGTTTAACTACATAAAATATACTACTATCAAAATTGCTATATTCTCTAAAGCACTAATAACCTCAATTATAAAATCTGAAGATTAGTAAAAAAAATCATGTTTGGAGGATAAAAAATGTAAAAATTTTAATTTTGTTTAAAGTTACTAATATACTTAAAACAATATAATCAGGATATGAATTTTTAAAAGAAATGCAAATTTAAGATAGTTAATTGTTATCCAATTTTAAGATTAAAACTATAGAAATATCTAGTAAGATTATAGTCCTTTTCAACTAAAGAACAACTTTCAAGGCCAAATTTAATGATGGAGGAGTATTTTCAGTTAGCAGGGCTGGGGAGCTGGAGCTGGAGTCAGAGCTATAGAGCCAGGAAGTTTTGGAGGAACCAGAGCTAAGCTGATCATATTCAGTGGAGCCAGAGCCATTAAAATTTCTGCTGGCTCCAGCTCCCAACCATCTACCACCGTGTTTTTCAACCGGGATGCCGCGGCGCCACGATTGGGGTGTCGCAAAGTTTAGGCATTTTCTTGGAAATTTATATATTTGATAATAAAACTAGATTTAAAAAACAATAGCGAGACTATTATTTTACATGTAGGTATTTCGACAAAATTCAATGGACTTAAATTTTGATTTTGAACATGTAAAAACGCTTGTTTTGAGTTAAAATGCTACTTCAAACTGTCAATTTAAAAAATTTTTCTTCCCCGGGGAGGAAGTCCCCTCCCCAGCATTACACGTAATATATGTTTTCGCAAAAAATTCATCTGGCCCACCCTTTTCTATTTAAATTTGTATTAATTTAAAAATAAATTTTATTTTCATATATTCTATCGATATTATACTCATTTATTCACTCATCTTTCTCACCATTTTTTTAAAACTGTTCATAGCCGAAAGTTTGAATGTACTGCAAAAGGTTTAAATATATTCTCAAAATATAATCACACTTTAATGCACTATTAGCAGTAGTGCATTAAATAAATCATTAAGTGTGATTATATTTGTATAAGAGTATAAGCAGTTAAATATTTAGTAAAATATTCTCAAAAACGATAAAAATTTGAAATCAATAAATTACGTGATCTTTGATTTTTAGTTACCGATATATCAATGCCATTTGCCAAAATAATCACACTTTAATGCACTGCAAAAAGTTTAAATAAATTCATGTACAGTTTAAATATATTTGCAAAAGGATTAAATCAATTTGTAAAAGGTTGAAATAAATTTGCAAATGCTATATTAGTACAGTGGTACCTCGTATACGTCCTTAAAGCAGTCACTCTGCAGAAGGTTCAACAACTCATTAATTCCAAGTGTGTGAATACTTTTGATTTGTGCATAAAATAATGCACAAATCAAAAGTAATCACACTTGTAATCATCTTTCAAACAAAAAATACTGTTTGAAATTAAAATGGATTAATTTGAAATAGTGCTTTATTTCCCATTTTAAGAAGAAATTTTTGTTATTTGTTTTTCATTTTATTCAAAAAACTAGAAATGTTTTGTAGGGTGTGTAAACTTTTGAGGGCAATTGTATACTAATAAGGAAATTTGGAGATTGCTATTATTGATTCTAAAAGTAATTTTAAATTAACTATATATACCTACAGTTTTCCTCTACTCATTATATGGGATGTCATAGTCTTTAAATTAATAACAAAAATGGAACTACTGCTTAGTTTTTCCTATTTTAACCATGTTTACTAGCAATTAACAGAAATTCCAAACAAAATAGAATGGCTGATCAGTTAGTATGCAATAGAATTAGTATGTGTTAATTATCTATTGAAATGAGGATAATTTGTAGAATTCGGGGCCATCATGGAAAACATTTAGAAGAAAATTTTAATTTGTTCAAAAATATAACAAGTTTTTTCATAATCTCATAAACATAACAGGAAATCAAAAATTCACTAGTCTAAACTTTAACTTATAATATAGATTCTCCCATCACGATATTTTCATACATTAGTCAATAATTCTATTCTAGTTAGACTACTTTTAAAATACTTATAATGCAATTAAAATAATTATTTTTTATAATCTGTTAACCAATTGATTTACTTTTACTCAAATGGTCCTTTGTTAACATTCTCATTTTAAAAATATTGATGAATATTGTAAATAATCTCTCTTCTTTGGCAATGAATTGATTTTTCCATGTCCTAAATTCAAATTACTCTTCTTCATAAATTAAGAACAAACCACACTCAGAAAATAAAATTTACTGCATCACTCCCATCAGTAGCAAAACTATTCAAAAAGTACTCATTCCTCACTGGTTAAAATAAAGGGGAAACTAAATATATAGAGTAAAAATAAGTTAAAATAACTGCACATTTTGCTTATTTATTGCACTTGTTTTAATGAAATTAATTTGAAATTATATTAAAATTTATTATTTTCTATAAAATAAATAATTATGTACGTTTTTATTAATTGAAATTTTAATATTTTCATATTGTGATTATAAATATTAAATGAAAATAAATTACGTGATCTTTGATTTTTAGTTACCGATATATTAATGCCATTTGCCAAAATAATCACACTTATAATCACACTTTAATAGTGCATTAATTTGTATAAGAGTATAAGCAGTTAAATATTTAGTAAAATGGAAGAACAGCAGTGCCATTTGCCAAAATAAATATTATATTTTATTGAAACTTTAAAATATATACATATAAAATAAATTATTATAATACAAACACCAATATATCAATTTAAAAGGTAAATGATGTTATGATAGTAAGATAAGTGATGTTTCATGGCAGCAGTCATATCAAAAAAATTTTTTTTATAGTGATGGAGCCAGAGCTGGAGCTAAAGCCTCAGTTTTAAAACAATGATTCTGGAGCTGGAGCCACAGCTAGAATATACTGTGGCTCTGGAGCCAGTGCCAGAGCATAACCTATTTCAAGCCAGCTCCCCAGCCCTGTCAGTTATGATTAACTATAGGCAATATTATATAAAACAGATTGTAATAGAGAATTTATTACCATTTTTGATTTGATATTTGATTTAAAAACATAGTAATCAGATTAAAGTATCTTAAACTTTATAATTAATTTTAACATTTATAAAGAATTTTGAAAATTTATTTAAAAAATTTACATTTTATTTCTTTAATTTTTGATGTTTTTATTATAAGTTTGCCTGCATGATTTGGCTTCTTTTTATTGAATATTTTAGTCCTAAAAAGGCTCGTTTAAGTTTTGAAAAGAAAAATTGTTATAGTCCTTATAAAGAGCTACTATGGCACAACCAAGCCAAGAAAGATGCATCTCCAACAGATGTTGACAATTTAATTAGCATATTTACCATTTCCAGGTCATTGTCTGCTATTTTGCATTCTTTGGTTACAATTCTTTTAATTTATTGATGCAGAAATACTAGTAGCGAGTGAAGTTTCATTGAAAATGTCACTTCAGATTTTTCTTCTTTTCTATTTATATGGAGAGTAGGGTCACTTATCTTGTCCTCCAAGCATTGCACAGATTTCTGTCTTTCAAAGTACTTATGTTTAAAATAACATTTCTAGCTTGACTATGCAATGTTTCTTCTTTCTTGCTAAATACTAAAGAACGATGACTTCATTTATTGTATTTAATTTTTAGTGATTAGAGATTTAATATTTATTAGCATAACCATGAAATTTAAAATATTAATTTGGCAATTTTTAAAAGATAAACATTTCAAATTATTAGTGATAGTAAAAAATAAACTGTTATTGATGACAAAAACTTTTTTTTTTATTGGATCAATTGACCTTTGCAATCCATAAGCTCTCTACCATATCAGGCAGACATTTTTAGTTGAAAAAAGTATAGTTATATTTTAAAAAATAAATATTTAAAACAAGTGCTAATTTATAACTATTATTTACAAAAAAAAGTCACTTTTATGACAGCTATCAATAGCTTTGAAAAAATGGAAGCACATCAGCTATATATGACCCCAAGCTCTGCTTTTTATCTAAAAGATCAGTATTCAATTAAAATCCCTTATCTTGAAATTTTTTTGAACTCATTTTTAATTCAGAAGGCAATCCTACTACATATATGGGCAGTTCCTGGTAAACATTGGAATGCTTAATCACTTAATATCAAATTGAATTTCACACTTCTGTCCATTCTATAACAAAGAAAAAACTGCTGGTTATATCAATTTACAATGCTTTTTCAGTTAGCTGATTTTTCTCAATCCAAGCATATTTCCTGAATTATTTGCAATTAAATCATATATCAAAATAATTCATTTTGAAGCAGTTGCACAAAGTTCTCTAAGTGAATATTTTGGTTAATTCATTCAAAAAGTTTCCACAATTCCAACCATGCTTAAATTTGATATAGGCAATCCCTAATTTATGTAGATCCATACTTTACATAAGATTATTTTAAAGTAATAAACCAAGCCCAAACCTGAACATCTTCAAAAGAAAACTGTAGGTGTGGGACTCTGAATTGAATCCAGATCCTCCAAGAAGGTAAATGATTGTTTTATCACAAGACTTGTGCTTATCTTTTTTTAATATAACTATTTTTAGTGTTACATCACTGACACTAGTACTGTATAATGCTGTGTATTACATACTGTACAGTTTTACGGAATGATCTATCTACATAACACTGGGACTGCCTATACATGAATGAGCATATCAACAAAAATATCCAAATGAAATTTATGAGCATTCTTTAAGCACAGATAAGAAAATTTAAGATCGTAAGTGATATTTTTACAAAAGAGTAAGTTGTTTAATGAATATAGACAAAAAATAGCATTGCATAATGCTATTTTTTAATCATAAATGTCTATAGAATAGCAGAGAAATTCATAGCAACCTTGCTTAATGAAGTTTTCATTCATGTTTTATGAAAATTCAACAAAAATAGAGAGATGCATTTACATATCTGAAAATGATGGGGGGGAAAAAAAATCAACAATTTTATTATAGCTCATTTGATTTTCATGTTATTTGACTAAGAAACTGCTTAAACTCCTATTATAATAAGATTAATACACACAGCACTAACAGCAGTTGAGATAAGAAAACAATTTTAATCAGTTGACGTAACGTAACTAACGCTTTCGGCCTTCAAAGTCATCATCGGGTTACATACACAGTACAAATTAGAATCTTTTTCCAGCTTGTATTGTGTATGTAATCTGATGATGGCTTTGAAGGCCGAAAATGTTAGTTATGTTACGTTAAATGATTAAAATTATGTTTTCTTATCTCAACTGCTGTTAGTGCTATGTGTATTAATCTTATTATCATTTGATTTTAACAATTTTTCATTCACAGCAATACTCTCTTCAGGATCTATTAGTGAGCACAGCATCTGGCTAATTTTACTGATCATCCATCTAAAATTTAATTGAATTGTGTGGCATTGTATAGTACTACCCATTGATTTTGATATTAAATCAAATATAGTGAAACTTGAGTACACAAATAATGAGATCATGGTTATGAGGAAATATTAGTTACAAGTTTGATCTATGCATGTTTACATATAAAAATTTGTTTTAATGAGCAATTTCTTACAAAAATGCACACAAAAAACAAAGCTCTAAACAGGATAAATACTTTATTAACAAACGTTTTTGACCTTATCAGTAGGTCAACCTCAGCTGCTACTGATAAGGTCGAAAACGTTTCTGTTAATAAAGTATTTATCCTCTTTAGAGCTTTGTTTTGTGTGTGCATTTTTATGAGTAACAGGATGGCTTTAAAGTTCTTGAGCAATTTCTTTATTGCAATAAGCAAAACCAGTCCTTATCTAAAGAACAAGTCAAGTAATTTTTGTTATAAGTTGATTATAAAAGTATATGAAATACTATAAATATCAATATATCTGAGATGTAATTTCTGAAAGATTTATTAATGTTCCAGTTTCATTTATTATTTGTTAGATTTTTGTCAATCAAAATTAGAATTATATTAAGGTTAATAATCCAAATTTTGTAATATGCTTTACATTTTATATACAATCTGTTATTTTTACAGTATTTTTTATTGTAGCATTAAACATAGAAATCCATATTTAAATATCATTGATATCACAATAAATTCCTATTAGAATATTATATTTTATAAATTATCTACATAATTACCATATTTATTCACAAAATATTCTTTTATATACCAGTAATTCTTCTCTCATAATTTACAGAAAAATTAGAAAATTGTGTAATTTTCCTGTCAAATTTTATTTAAGTGTATAGTTATTAGCAGCTGTCAGAAATATTTGGAAAAAAAATTTTCCCTGATTTTGAGTCTTCAGTTAAGTATTAATCAAACAATAAATTAAAAGATAGAAAAGTTAAACCACAACTAAAATGCTCAAAGTTTCACCGTAACAAATGAAATGGAAACTCAGCCAGTAAACACTGATCACTAAGTACAGATCAGTGTCTCAACTCGATCAATCATCAATATATTATATTTAATTTTTGTAGATAGTGGTACATATTTATCTATGCTAAATATTGCATTTTAAACTGAGACTAATATTTATATGCAATTTTTTAATTTTTTAAAACTTAAAACAACTGCTTATCTTCTCATTTATAATGCAATAAAAACCATAAGCACTAAAAGCAGTAAATAAAACAGTTTTATTTACTGCTTTTAGTGCTTATGGTTTTTATTGCCTTATTTATATGCAATTTGGAGAAAATCAGATATAAGAGATGTATAATTGTAAAATTATCCAACATATCTAGTAATGGGATCATTTTTTTTCTAACTTGGTAGTATAGTATAGTGCAGGGGTGAGCAATTATTATCTGCCACTGGACAAATAAACAATCTTCAGGATGAAGCAAACCATATAAAAATTGAAAAAGTACCTAAGAGCAAATTTAATCTTTAATAAATTAATAATTATGTAATTATTAATTAACAATGAAATTATTAATGATAAATTAGGTATCATTAATAATTACTAAAAATTACTTTGACTTAAAATGACTACTCACATTCAAGCAAGATTGATTCTTGCACAAATATATTTCTCTCACCAGCACACAGGATATGAATAATAGTTGTGCCAATTTATCTGCACATGTTCTTGTCAATCTTTATAATGTATGTAGCCAGTTTTTTGATACTTATACAAAAAATATATTTGTGTATCAATATTATTTAATATATATATATATATACACTTTTCTTGTGTTACTTTCTTATACTTTATAGAAATAACTACCTGCTACAACTTGATAAAAACTTTCAAACATCCTTTAAGCAAGGGAACATTCAAACTTTAATTTGGTATAATGTTTTTGGTTATATATAAAATAAACAATAATGATATCAAGTTTTGCTAGTATTACATGATGTACATTTAGAGCAAAATTAATGCAAATAAATCATTAATATTATTTCCTTCCTTTAAATTTCAGAATAAAGATATATAAGAGACAATATATTCTAATTTACAGTAACTTTTTAATAATAAAATAGATTATTTTATTCAAAACAGTGTACTTACATTGTAAATAAATACTGATAATTAGTAACATCACTCATGCTTTCTCAATACAATTACTTAAAGGTTGGCTATCAAAAAAACCATAAGATAGCTTATTGTAAATAGAGTTTTTCTAGTGTAAATGTTTTCCTAACGGAATAAAATGGAACCGAGATTAAATACTTTTAAAAGGGATTATTTACCACTGAGACTATTGATTAAAAAAAATATTAAATTCAAATACTGAAATTTTATAGTATGTACTATAAATATTGCATATAAAGACTATAAAATTTTAGGGACGAAGCTCAATAATATCTTAAAATGTTAATTTTTTTTTCTGACAAACATTTTTTGCATTAATTGTGCTAAAATTACATTTATTATAGATATATGTTTAAAAAAATTGTTTGCATCACTAAAATGCTTAAAAGATAACACATACAAAAAAAATAATAATAATAGAAAAATTAATTTTATCGCTCTTCCGATCTATAATAGAAAAATTAATTTTATCATCAATTTTTCTATTTATAAATTTATTTTAAAATCGTTGTAGATATTTAGTACGCCTAATACAATAAGGTAAAATTTAATAATGAAAAATTTTAAAAAGTATTCTATTTTAAATTTCAAATTTTCGTTTTTTTATTTTTGTTTTATTTCACCAACAAAAAAATTATAACAATTAAGTAAAGTTCTAAATAGATTAGGCATTTTGATAAGATTGCCAAAGTATATAAAACTTGCATATCTAATACATTTTGACATATTTTTCATAATTATCTAATACAATTTTTTAAATTAAATTTTTTGATATTATTAAACAATAATTTAAGACTGATTTAAGAACGATAAATTAAAAATTGTGAAATTTGATTATATGCTTTTTTATAATGATGAATAAATAAAGTTTTTATTTGTTGTAATATAACATGTGATTAACAATTTATGACCTCTACATGTCTCTTTTAACAAAAACATAGAAATCATAAACTTATTTAATAATTTCTGATTAGTCTTTACTAACTTTTCTAAAATAAAAAATTACGACATTTTTATCATTTATTTAAAGATTGTTATCTTTCTAATATCATAAAATTATTACTTTTTCTTATAGGTTCATTTGCACAATTTTATGGTATTACGTTATGTTGATTATTCTATTCAACATAACTTAAGTAGAAAACTATGAAATGAAATATTCTAATTTCACTTATGTTCTAAGTGAAATCACAAATTGTTTCTAAATTTTATTTCTAATGTATAAGGTTACATTTCTTTCAAAAATGCTGGCTAATTGGTAAAAAATTCTCTTTTGTCAATTTTTATGTAAAAATTTTACCTTACAATATTTTCTGTAATAAACATAAACATAACCTCTGAAAAATATTTTTAAATAAAAATTTTAGTCAAAATAGTAATATTAATATTAACAACGATTCATTGTAGCTTGTATTGTTCTATGTAGTATAAATATTACACCAATTTCTTCTGAAATTTTTAAAACAACATATCTATAATTTTTTTTAAGAAAAGATAATCTTAGTTAAGTAATTTAATCAGCCATTAATTTGAAATTATTAAAGATAGTGCGATTAGAGAACAATGGTAATAATATGATACGTTCTACAATATCTAAGTAGATGATTCGAAAAGTAAGATTACCTTTCTTTGAAATTATGATTCAAATTTATCAGAAAAGAAAGGAAGAACATGAAGGTAATTTGTTTTGAAGATCAGATTTCTGAACTGAAGTTATTTGTTTCTGTCAGACACGAAATATGTCTGAATTTTCCAGCAAAGCTAAACTAACGATAAACCCAATTTATTGTTTTTATCAATAATTTGTATTATGTATAACTTAAAATTCACAATAATTATGGTCTCCATAAGTTCATAAAATGTATAAAATATATTATGGACAATTATTCCTTTAAAATATTTTTACAAATAATATAGATAATATTTTACTTATGAAAATATTCATTGCAAACTCTAAATATTTTCTGAATTTATCAATTATACATATATTTCCTTTTTTATAAATATATATAGATATATTTTAAAATTATTTAAATTTTATTTTATATAAAAAATTTTAAATAAATATTTTATTTATTTTAAAATATAAAATTTATATATAAATATATATAGATATATTTTTTTCATTAATTCAATGTTTTGTACTTCTTTGTTTTCAATTATTGTATGTTTTTTCGTATTTTTCTGGCATTAAATGACTTAAGTTAATTAAAAAATTTTTTTTAAATGTTTATATATGAAAAATTTTCTAGAGAATGACTAAAATTGTTATTCTCATAAGACATTTATATGTGAGTTCTCCGAAGCAAACTGATTAACTTCATTTTTTATAAATTTCTCAGTTTTAATACCCAAAGCACATGTTTGCACTAATCATGTGCTCTGATACTAAAATTGAGAAATTTACAAAAAATAGAGTTAATCAGTTTGGCTTCTGAGAGGCCCATATGTTGAAGTAATCTAAAAGTAATTACATTATTATTTTGCATATTCGATCAATATGCAGTTTGTTATAAGCCTATTTAATGTTAAAGTAGATGTTCCTTTTTATCAGATCAATAACAATTTTACAGAATATTTCTTTTTATTGAAAATGCTACACTAATTGTTAAAATTTAAGTGGAAATCTATCAGCTTTACTATATTTAAAATATCTTTTAATTTTTTTTACTGAAAAACTATTTTCTTAAAAAATAACATTAATATTCATTAATGTTAATATAAGCTATTATTTTGGTAGTTAATTTAAATATTGCGAACAGTATTATTTTTTTGCGATTTGCTTGATAAATTTATTTATTAAAGATAATTTTTTAGCTAGTTCTAGTATATTCTATTTTGAAGTTTGATTTTTCTTTCAAGAAATTATCATTGCTTCAATATAATGCATTTTATTTAAAATATATGAAGAAACTCATCCAACTACAATATTTACAAAAACTTCTAATTTTTTTTAATAAATAAAATTCACGTAAATTTTAAGATTTAGTTTTTATTAATAAATCAAATATTTACTTGAAATTTATAAATAAAGAAAGTTCTCGATTTATTATTGATTTAAAAAGTATTTTCTATAAATAGTTCGTGTACTCTACCACAGCAAACATTTATAGATTCTTATCTTAGACCTCTTCATAGAATTTAGAGCAATTTCTTTCCTCCACTTTACTTTTATGTGGTAGGTACCCATTTATAGAGAAGATTAAATGAATTTGTTCCGCACTGCGAGGAATCGAATCTAGAATCATCTAGTAGTTCAGATGTAGTTTCTGTACCGATTGAATCAATGTTACTATATTTGGAAATGACTATAATTCTGAACATTTCAAATTGTATTTTCTTATAACTTTAAGAATTGTCTTAAGTTGTATTGATACACACCAAATTTTATTACTTAAAAATTAATCAAAAAAGTTTTCGCAAATAAAATTTGATAAAATATTTAAATCGTGATAAGTATGTGCTAATATTATATTTTATTAATCAATTGAAGAATTTGCTTGATTTCATTCTATTATTAATACAGTTAGAATATGGATATAATATGAGATGTAAATACTCTTTATATACGAGATTTTAATTATTTTAATTTAATCTAACCCATAAGTAATGCTTTATAATAATTGTATAATATTAATGCAGGAAAGTATATACAGTAAATGTTTTATGAAATAATAAATATCATATAAATAGAAGTAACCTCAGTCAAATAAATATGTTACATACGATCTGAATTTAATTTGTACGCAAATAAAATAATTTTTTAATAAATAAAAACTGTTATTATTGTTGTTTGAATGTCTGTTATATAATAAATTATTAAAATGGGCGATTTAATTTAAGATGTCATATTCATAGTTTGATTTTCATATATAGAATGTATATTAATACGCTATTAATGTATAGATTTATATATAATCATTAATATGATGCATATATATATATATAAGTCTATACATTGTTAGCTTATATTATATAATATTTCAAAGAATTTTAAATATTTTTTTATGTATTTCCACATGTTTAAATGTATGATCCAATTAGCTAAACAATTTATTCCATACTAGAAGGATTTTTAATTTTGATATTATTCTTTGGAAATGAATTCTGAAAAAATATTCAGGACAATTTAAAAATTTTAGAATTGAATAATTTTATATTTCTCCAATAATTAAATAGATTTAAAGAGATTGCAACAAATCTAAAATTCTACATTTATTTTTAATTATGGAATAAATTAAATATAATGCAACAACATTAAATACAAAACACAAGAATTTAAACAGAAAATGATTAAGAGAAAAATTAAAAAATGTATGAAAATTAAAAAATAAAAAAATAAAAATATTACAACGTTCAGTTAAATTTACTTTGAAAAAGTTATCTGTTGTAAAGATTGGATTATTTTTCATAAATATTAAATATTTTATTATTTTTAAATAAATCCAGTATCTTTTAATTTAACTTAAGTATTAATTAATGATAAAATCAATTAATTGATTGTTATAATAATCTTATTATTAATGATTAAAATACTGTATAATTTTTAATATTTATATGAAAAGTTTACTTTTAAAAATATTAACCTGAATAATCAAAATTTAATGAGATAGTTTTTACTGTGATTTCTTAAATAATTAAAAAAAATAATAAAATAAGAGAGTAATGGGAATATAGTCTCAAATTTATCTTAAAGTTTATAATATTTATTTATTGACAATTAAAACAATAGTCTCAAATTTATCTTAAAGTTTATAATATTTATTTATTGACAATTAAAACATTACGTGGTTAAAAATTTTCTTAAATGATATTTATTTAGATAAAACTCTGATAAGAATGAAATTTAATGTTTTAGATTTAGAAAATATCTAATTTCATTTATAAAGCACTGAATATTTCGTATACCACATTTAATATAGAAATGTTTAATGGATACTCTTCTTAAATAACTAAACCTACAATTCTATCGAACAAAGGAGAATAAACAGAGTTATACGATAAAAGAGTAGTAAATGGCTTACGAACAGGTGGTTCTTTATATGATTGGAAAAAAGAATGGACCGATATATAGTTAAAAAGATGAAGCAAACTTTATAGTGTAGGTAACAATGTTTTATAGAGTAGCATATTCCAGATCTTTCAACATTGATGGCTACAAACGTTACTTTTGAATGAGACCATCAAATGAAACGTGTTATATATATAGGCGTATATACAATATAAGAGTAGAAACATTTCAACTGATTTTTTTTTTCAAAAAAAAAATTATTTGATGGTTTGTATCAAAATAAGTAAATAATAGTTGAGATCTCCTTTTTTATTTGAAAAAAAGAAAGATTTTAAATTTCATAACAAGAAAATATTTTAAATGAAATCATTATATATTACATAAATTATTACATATAAATATTAATGTTTGCTACATAATTATGAGTAATTTGAATAACATAGGTCGCATAGATTTCTCAGGTCAATTATAATTATTACTAATACTAGTTCAATTTGAATATTTTGATCAAATATTTAAATATTAATTTCATTTCCCATTTACACAATTTAAATTTATTAAAATATTAAAATTTATTAACTTTAAATCTACAATATTGCATATTAGAAGCGTTGAGCGTGCAAATAACAAGAGCGAGATTGAAGTTGTTGCTTTTGATGCGATTCTCTAAAGATTCGCAATACAAATTTTATCTTTAATTCTCAGTTGGCCTGAAGCAATATTGCTTTTGTTAGATTAAAAAAATTACAGATATAAACCGTTTTAAAGAAATATCAGCAATAATATCCTCAACCTGTTTTATTATTAGCAAACAATTTTCTTAGTGTCTGTTTTTCTAAACTTTTAAACTACTTTGGCACAATCTGAATAATTTTTAAATTTATAGTAGACTTTCAACTTGGAATATATATTAACGAAAGAAATGTATATTGTGATTCTATGTCATTAATGTTGATGCAATATAGTAAAGAAAAAAATTCTTTGAAATTTCTGGAGAATTATATATATTCTTGAACCGAATATTTTTCTTGGTCCGCGCACCGCCATCTTAGCTATTGACTGGCTAAAATATTTTATGCCTCTTACGGCCGTATTCTGAAAGGCGAGTAAACTCGCGAGTTAGCTATCTCGAGTTGGATGCTAACTTCGAGTGAGATATAAAGTTATTCTAAATTGGTATTCTGAGAGAAATTTGACGTTCGAGTTGAGTTGGATGCTAACTTCGAGTGAGATATAAAGTTATTCTAAATTGGTATTCTAAGAGAAATTTGACGTTCGAGTTCAACTCGAGAGTTAACATTTTCAAACGGTACTGCTTCGAGGTTAAATGAGGATTTGTTTAAAAGACGTAAATTCATTGTTTTAATAAAGTCACGTGTTATATCACGTTAATATTTTTAATGCATAGATTGACATCAGAAACAGTTTGAACATTTAAAGAAAAATATCCTTTCCTATTTCTGAAGACCTCCGCAT
>AYEL01090381.1:0-24921 GCA_000484575.1 Olivierus martensii | reverse complement strand
CTCTTCAGTACATGCTTCTTCCTGGTACAGTCTAAACATCGAATACCATTATAGAACATACAATTAAATAGAATTCGATTACAGTTTTTTTAACCAATTTAGAATATTAGAACATTGGGTTCAAAATTATTCAAAACATACTATATATATATCTACGTAAGCAATGAATAACATACTATACTAATAAACTTTTACATAAATATAAAAATAATATATATAAATCGTATAATAAATTATATAAAAATACACAAAAATAAAACACTTAGTAATGTCCTCCGCAATATATATATATAAAAAGAAAAAAAAACAACTTAGTTTACTTAAGTTACTTTCTTAGTTTTGTTTGTATGCAAAGACTTTAAAAGCTAGATATTAAGAATTACAAGCACTATAACACAGTAGAGACGTATTCTAAAAAATGATTTATTAGCGAACAAACGTTTTAAACTATGTATTGCCATCCTCAGGTTCATACACTTAAATGTATTCGAAAATTTTGAATTTAACGGCCTTTTAAGAGCATTCAGAGTTCTAAATATTTAGAACTCTGAATGCTCTTATATTTTCCTAAAACAAAATATTTCATTACTAACAAACTTCCAGATTGTTTCATATCTGAATATCACTCGTCACAAAGGTATTTCAAAATATATTTTTCTTTTGCTTACTATTTGTTATTACTTACTACTTAATTAAGTTTAATAATAATTTAAACAATATTAAAACTCGACTTATTAATGCAAACATCCCTTTTTCAATTTTACAAAAATTTTTAATAAAGCTATACCAGGACTCCCCCAATCTTTTCATGGCCATGGGCTACTTTTTCACTGGAGCAATATAGTGATCTACTGATATCCTAGGAATAAAAGTAAAAAAAAAAAATAGCAATGTCATCTATATAATTCAAATTTTATTACTTTTCATGGCCATGGGCTACTTTTTCACTGGAGCAATATAGTGATCTACTGATATCCTGGGAATAAAAGTAAAAAAAAAAAAATAGCAATGTCATCTATATAATTCAAATTTTATTAAATAAAATAAATCAATTCTTCATAACATGAAAATATGCAAAAAACTACAAATACATGGGTACATAAACAAAAATTTTAATGCAATATTTGGCATTCTGTAGATTTTGCAATTGATTCAAAATTTGGATTATATGATGACAGATAATCTTAAAATTTTTATGAACATATTTTGTTGTGAATGTAAGTTTGATTTTAAATCTAATTTTTGTTCTGCATATTTGGGAGTCTCTTGGATATTCATTTTCATAATTGGAGAGCATTAATTCGAAAATATCTTGCAATATTTCCCTTTTTCAGAATAGCAACAACTGAATTACATTATACAAAAGCATTTGCCATTAACCATAGAAAAAGCAATCATGTTCCCATTCATCATGGTAATTATAAGTTTTTCCTTTTCTATGCTCATAATTATAGCTAAAAAATTTAAATAATTGAAGTTTATTTTTTAATAAATTTAACCCTTTTAGTACTGAAAAATAACATTGTTATCCAGACCTGAGTAATGTAATAAAGCAGGGCTGTCCAATTATAATGAGCCCGAGGGCCGCAGCTGTGTTTAGTAGAAATATGGAGGGCCGCAGTTACAAAAAAGGGGGCGGGGCTTTGGTCTTGATACGCTAATGTCTCAACAAACGGAACGCATAAATATAACGCTTTTTGGAAACCAATTTTATTTCCAGATTAACAAACCTTATTACAAAATTATATTTACCAGATTGCATCTAATAAACATATATACCAAAATAGTATGTATGTATCTATTTAATGTGATAAATGATGGCGGGCAGCAGCATTTACAAGGGCTGGATATTTATATCCATTCCTGTTTAGTTATTTGCAGAATACGTAAAAGAAGAATCTCCAAGGCAGGTTCTGAATCGATTCTTAACAATTTTCATGTTAGAAAATGCACCTTCACACAAATAAGTACTATCAAACGTTGATAGTACTTATACTTTCCGACTAAAATCACAAAAGTCAGGAAAACATTCGTTAAACCAAGCAGTTAACATGTGATTTGTTATGAAAAAGTCATTTTCCCACCGCTACTAATATACTTAATTTTCATTTTCTATTTTACGTTTTCTCTAACTCATTTCAAAATGCAACGAGCTCATAGTAAAATAAAAATAAAATTAAATTACAGTAAACAGTAAAATAAAATTAAAACACAATCTCACAACAATGGTTACACAATCACTGAAATGTGTGTTAGAAACCAAAAATAACTAATATACAGTAACAATTTAAACTGAAATAGCTAAAACTAAAATTGACGTAATTGAAAGTCTTATAAAAATGTGATATGTCATTGATAGCTTGTTGATCATTAAATAATTACTAATAATTAAGAAAAATTAATTAATTGAGTTAATATAATTCAATTTTAGGTTTCTTTTTATTACTCTCTCAAAAAAGTAATAATAAAAGTGAAAAAATATTAAAAAGCAATATTATATTACAAAAGCTTTGTGAAAGCCTCACGGGCCGCACAAAATGGCTTGGCGGGCCGCATGCGGCCCGGGGGCCGCCTATTGGACAGCACTGTAATAAAGGAAAAACATTTGACCTATAAAAGTATTTGTCCAACAAACTTTTTGCTTACTCTTTGAAATAATCTTCATTTATTGTTTTTGATATATTATACCGATTGATCTGATCCGCTATTACTGTAAGATAAAAAAGACAAAAAATGAAAACACGTAGGGATAATTTCACTTTTCTCATTTCGACAAGAACACAGACCACCTTTACTACATATTATAAAGTGGAAGCTTAACAAGGAGGTGATGGAAAGATGGTCAGAGGGTTGTGATCGACTAAAAAGCTTGTCGAGATCGACTGGTTGGGCAGCCCTGATCTATACTAATATGAAAATTTTATGAAATACAAAAGCAAAAAATATTCATAGCTATGTAGTAGTGAAGAATATTTTTATCAATTGAAAGCATTTCCTATTACTCAGATCAAACATTTGGTTGGTTAGCATTTCCTATTATAGTGTATATAAACTTGATCTTTTAACACAGATACTAACAGCTTATATTGCTTCAAATATCTATAGCATTTCGATTTACAGTGTGTCCTTTCATACTTAAACAAATAATAATAATATAATTCATTAATCTTTTACTCTGTTTTGTTAACCTCAATCACAGTTTCTACTCAGCAGAAGCTATCTTTATTTAATGCTCAACTAACTAAATAGTGGTTAATAAAGTAAGCTATAAATTTGATGTCTCAATTGATAGAATATTTACTGAAAAGATAAAGATCAAAATTCCTAATATAAGAACAAGATTTATTGAACTGTAGTAGTTCTATATTTTCAACAAAAGTGCAAAGATCATTTTTTTAACAGAGTAATTAATTTACCATTAATTTTTCCAGAGTTAACTTTATTGTTTTGTTTTAAGCATATGAATTTTTATTATGTAACACGTTACTGTTTGAATTTCTTCGTTTTGAAGTTCTAAAACTATATTCTAAAGTTTATATTGCTTTATAATGATTGCTGAAGAGGACCCAGAGTCGAAAGTACTTCAATAAAATTATTTTTCTTGAAAAGAAAAATCAAGTTTTTATTTCTATATTTTCTTGCTCTATGCTGATTTTCAATGCTAAGTTTATTATTTTTTTCTTTTACTCAGGGGTGCCTTAAATTACTATAATTATTGGTATAAATAAAAAATATCGAAAAGGTAGGTAAGATTAAAAGTACTATTTAAATATAAAATATTCAAATAGTATTTTTGGAATGAATCCATCTACAGTTTCTTTGCATAATACAAGATAAATAATAAATTCATATAAATTAAATACTTTTGTTACTTTATTAATACCTTTGGCTTCTATTCCCTTATATTTTTAGGTAAGATTTATATCATTTTCAATTATGTAGTTTATAACAAACTAATATATTATAATAAACTTATTATATATCAATATTTTTTATAAATTACATAATTGAAAATGACACACATGCGTGTGCACGCACACAATCACACACACAAATTTAGTTCCTGGCTGGGATAAATTTTTAATTTTAGAAAATTAGTATAGATCCTGTTGAGTGTCTTTGCCATCTATACATGTCAAGGCCACAAAACAAAAATTCAATCCCAATTTTATTAATCCAGCTTTTGCAAATTGATATTTTGTGTGTAAATGGTGAAAATACATCCTTTTGAAAATGGTTCCTAAATTTTTTTCAGTTGCTGAAATATTTTTTAAAATTATGTGTAAACAAACATTGTTTATATTTGAACAGCTCAACAGAATTTGGATTTTATTATCCCATCTTGTCAATTTTATAGTCTAACCTACAAAACTCATTTTGATTATGCAATTCAATAAATATTCTGGAAATTTTTGGAAAAAATTAAATTTTTCTTAAAGCTATAAAATTCTGAAAATAAAAAAATATTGGAAATAAGAAAATAATGGTTAATTCTGTTAAAATAAACTAAAATATATTGCAATTGTTCTTTGTTTTAATTTCACTGAAATTTAGAAGAAAATTGAAAAAACAAAACAAACACACACTTAGGCCATTTAGAAAGACAACACTTATTGCTTTATAGCAACCATTCTTTTCCTGATAAATTGCAGCCAAGCCTATTTTGTACAAAGGTAAGTGGCAATGGGTTTGGAGCAACAATAAACCAACTGCAGTCCAATTATAGGAACAGAATTTATTATAGCTGATTATGTACAAGATGACGCCATTTTGATATACAGTAGTCTCTTCCTAAGGTCAGATTTCAGCGATTTGTCAGATTGGATGTTCAATGAAAAAAATGGAATTACACAAATGAATATGCTCCATTTATTAAGACTTTCCTGTCACTGCTCTTGCTGTTCAAATTTTTCACAAACCCTTCAATTTTATTCCAATTTTTTTTTTAATGTCATAAATGGTGGCTCATCCAATACCATAAAACGAAGCAAAATCACTAAACTTTTTCCCAAGTCAAGTTTCTTAATTATTTCTGCCTTTTCAACCACAGTCATTGTCGTGTTTTCGTTTTCACTTTTTTTGATTTGTGACCATTATGTAAAGATAAATAACACAGTACTGATACAGTAAAACATTATTCTACAGCAATCAGTATAATGAACTTAAAAATTAGTCTGACTATAAGCCTGAGCAATGAACGAATAACGACTGACAATTTGTTTACGTCAATTTCTCTTTCTCGACAAGTTGTGATATGAAAATTTCATGTGGGCGACAAGACAGTTTGCAGTGTGTTGGACTATGGAGATTCAACTGTATGTAAGGAATTTTTCATATAAATAAAATTTATAAAAGTTATATAACTGGTTTTTCAATAACTTCTGAAATTTTTGTCTGAAAATCTTCATTCATGGCTTGTTTTGTTGAGAAGACTTGTTGCTATTTAAAAATATTGACAATTTCATTGGATGGTTAAAATTTCATAAATTTTTTTTCTGATCTCAATTGTAAAAAAGTTATGAAAAAATGCTTATACTGTTAGAAAAAGAACAATCCACAATAAATACTGAAAGTTTCAAAAAAATTGATAAAAATTAAATGTTAAGATTTCACAATTTTATTTTTTCATATTAATTAGGCTTAATTTCAAAACATCTGACACTAGGGATTAAATCACAGTTGAATTATTAAATACTGGATTGTCATATTAGACTAAAATTAATTTTCATAAATTAAGATTTGAAGTTTGGCACTCCTATCTCATTCATTGTTATAATGTTTAACTAAAGTGAAAAGCACCTCAAGCAGTTGAGAAAAAAACGTTATAAAAATCATTTATTGTTACAAACGCTTTTGGCTGATTAAAGCCATTTTCAGGTAACATTACAAATAAAGATGTTCTAGAACAGTCGTTCAAAGAACGTTTTTCTGTTCTAACCAAAATTTTAAATTTAAAATCAGAACATGTTACAAGCTACATTGTTTAACATTACAACATTACAAGATAATGATAAAAAGGGAAACATCAATATATATTAATACAGGGATTTATGAAAAAATAAAAGGTTACTGAAAATGCTTTATTTGTAATGTTACCTGAAGAAGATGGCTTTAATCAGACGAAAGCATTTGTAACAATAAATGATTTTTATAACGATTTTTCTAAACTGCTTGAGATGCTTTTCACTTTAAATAGTGGTAAGAGTTGAAGCAGTTATTTTATAATGTTGGTTTCCACATGAAAATCTACATATTTTTCATATAATTGTTTTTAAGTGTATAATGTGTGATATATAATACATTACAAAAATGCAAAAAATCTGGGAGAGATTATAATAAGCATATGTATAATTTCCACAATCATGAAAGTTTAAATTCATTGTAGAGAATCAAATTTTGAATGGGTATATAATAAATCTTTTAATCTTACATATTTCATTGTAAGATTAAAAAATTTATTCTTTTGAATTATTTCAAAATATTTTAAATAATATTTCAATACAGCATAATGACATTGAAATATTACAAAAAAGTAACAAAATATCTTATTTTAGTTGCTTTTTGAGAAGGATGTACTTATAGGTCAAACATTTTAAAATAAAATTTTTGCATTACGTGCTGTTAATTAGTAGTATCCAACTCTATTTTTAATATGATAAATAACTTAAATTCAATTAATATAAATATTTTAGATGTTTCCCTCGTTAGTTACCACTGCAACTGACAACAGTTCAAAGAAAATCTGAGATAGACATTTTTATCATTATGTCACCAAGACAACATTTAGATGTTGCAACACGGCAGCAAGCTATTGGCAGACTACAAGCTGTCAATAGATTTCCTCTAATGTGAAAGTGTATCCATCAGTTCCCATTGAAAAGAGAATTCAAACTACATAATTTTCTGCATCATCCAAAAAAGGAACATGCAAATTTCCATTATTCCATTAGTGTTAACCATTCTATAATCTCATGATCATGGATACAATTCCAGAGTACAGGGACAGTCATCAGAAGACCTGTTTCATTTTATCCTAGAGTGACAACCCCCCCTTGTAATGACTGCTACTCATGTTTACTGGTGAGCCGTGTCAAGCAACAGCATCTTTTCCATAGACCCATCTTATTGCAGCCATACAAAGGCTTCATAGGAAAAGTTTCTATGCATGATGACAAATAATGTGTGCATCATTGCAGGCTAGATGCAAATGTATCCTATTACAATGGAAAGTTGAACATGTCAACTGGATCAGGGATCATAGGAAAAATGTCCTGTTTCCAGATGAGTTGATTTTCTCTGGAACCAGACAACAGACAACTGAGGGTATAGAGAGAGGTTGGGACCAGGTACCATGACATTATCATCAAGCATTATGCTTTTTGCAGTGGAGGCATGACAATTAATATCGAAAATGCACCAAATTCTGTTCCACGAAACATAAGTCTAACAATAATGTCAAAATGTAACAGTAGTCAATATTCAAACACAGTAAAATGTACTTTAGTCCGACATATATGTTGAGTTATATCCTCCTCGGATCCACTACAAAAAATTTTTTTTTTTTTGGGAAATTTTGAGTTTTATTGACACACACAATCATGTTTGTTTATAAAATATGCAATTTTCAAAATCTCATGGTCAGTTTTTTTTTTAAATTTGATGTGTCTTATAGGACACATTGGGTCTTTAGGCATGCAAATTTTTGAATAAATGTACAATATTTTCCAAAATGTTAATTGATTTTTCAGAAAAATAAATTTAATAAAATTTTAACACAGTTAAACTCCTTGGATGCCATGTGTCTCATAGGACACATGGCATCCGGAAGGATATTAATAAAAAAAACAACCAAACAAAAATTTGAATATCTGAATTTAATAATGAATTTTGTTTATTTTCAAATAATAATTACATATGCAAAGTGATTAATCATTTTGAAATAAGTTATTAATACTATAACATGAATAGTATTTTATTAATAATTTCAGAGCTTTTTAATTAAAAATAGCATAGATTGGTAATTATATGAATTAATTTTTTAGAGTGCATTTTCTAAGATATACTGTTATTTTTGAGATAAATTTTTAGTAATTCATCATAGATTTTCATTATTTAACATATATTCAGAGAATATCTATAATAAATATAGCAATCTCACCTTTAGTAACAAACCGTATATCTTGGAAAATGCACTACCTAAAATCATTTTTGAATTATCAGGCTAAAAATGTCATTTACTTCCAATAGTAGCCATCTTAGATTGATGTTATAGCATCATTTATCATCACGTGCTTTAATTTAACCAATAGGCATTTTACCAGGAATATGAACAACAATTGCAGTATTATTTGCTGTCACAGTAAACATCACTAACAAAAGTCATAATGGAACAATCTATTTGTTACTGATTGCTTTTACACAGACAATGTCATTTACCGATAGTGTTATATGATGGTGGAACAGATCCTAAGGATGACTTCAGAATAGCAGCATTTTGTAATGAAAAATTAGCTATAAAAAATCATTTTGGATTTTAAATTGAATAAAAATTGGAAAACAAAAATATGCTATTATATAATTTAAATTAAATATCAATTATAAATATAATTTAAATGAAAAATTTGAAAATTAATAAACTATAAAATAATTAAAAATAATAATTTTTATCATGCATATTTTGAAATAAAATTATTCTTCTAATATTTCTGGATAAGAAATAAAATCTGAATATATCCTTTTTTAAACTTCATTTACTAGTTAATTAAATAATAATTACACAAATAACCTTTTTATATAAATAATTTGTGTTAATTTGTCTTATATTATTATTTTATTAATATATAAAACGTTAAATAAAAATTTCATTAGCAATTTATTCTTTTCCTTCATTAACTTTACAATGTTTTTATTGAAAGTTAATTGAAGATTTAACGAAAAATTTTTCATTATATTTTTTATACACATCATTAAGAACTTTTATAATAAACTAATCTTTAACATATAAATATTTAAATGTTTTTAAGCTATATGTTAATAATTTTTACAAAAATAATTGTATACTGTATTTCCATAAAAATTATTAACATAAAGCTTAGAAATATTTAAATGTTTTAGAAAGGAGATAATAGCAGAAACAAAATTTAAAAACCCCAAAACTCCCCATCTTCTAATCATATTTTGATGTGACATTGTAATCCTATAACTAATTTGAACTCTGCAAAATTTTCAATGACTATTTAATGAAACTTTTGACTGACTCAGTATTCTTATTATAGATCAGGGGTGGGCAAAAGACGGCCCCCGGGCTGGATCTGGCCCACGAAGGCATCTTATACAACCCACCGCATAAACCAGAACACATTACAGTTCCAAGGCCCACATTTGTAAAATTTTACTCAAAAAGAAAAAATAAAATAATGGATACTCTTGCTAGTGTACACACCGAGTTACTCCAAATTTTGATGATAAAATTAACCATGAACATAGTAATTTTCACCATTCATTTCTTTGTAAATTTGTTTTTACAAAATTAATTACGTAGGTACCTAATATTTGGCAAAATTCTGATGTAATAGATTGTTAACAATCAATCAGTTTGATAAAATATTTGTAATTTGAAGAAAATTGTCTGAATTTAATAATGCGTCCTACAAATTATTTTCTAATGCTTTTAATGAAAAAAAATTCTAAAGATGCTTTTGAACTCTGCATACAAACAAAAACTAAGAAAATAATAGAAGAAAAGTATATTTTAAAAATAATATTGATACAGGAATATATTTTTTTGTGTATCACAAAAGTGGCTATACACAATAGCATGATTGACAAGAACATGTATAAATAAATTGGTTCAATCATTTTCTTGTCCCGTGTGATGGTGAGAGGAATATGTTTGTGCAAGAATCAACTCTTGTCCCCTGTGATGGTGAGAGGAATATGTTTGTGCAAGAATCAATTTTGTTTAAACATGAGTAAGGTTCGTAAAGTTAAATTCGCTTTTAGGTACTTTTTAATTTTTATATGGCCCGCTTCTTCCTGAAGATTGTTGATCCGGCCCATGGCAGAAAATAATTGCCCACCCGTTATAGATGTAACTGTTACATAAAATAATTTTAAAATTTTATGATAGATACTATTATACTCTGTTTAAGAAAATAAATCACCAAGATCACAAATAATTTATAGTCATCCCCAGTTTACATCTTTCTGTACTTACATCAATTACATTAGTCAAATCCAGTTTATTAATTCAAGTGCAAAAATTCATCTATACATTGTATTATATTGCTCTTATAGCATCCATATATTAGCTTCTAAGCTGAAAATAAGTTGTCAACTCAAACGTATATATGTTATCTTGTCTCAAAACTCCGTCTAGACATTTATAAAAATGATAACTTAAAAAATATTACTCCTGTTTTAATGCATAGCATCATCTTGGATCAATGATAATCTTAATCTAATAATAATATTCAAATATAATTATAAATAATTATTAATAATAATAATAATAATAATTATCAACTAATAATAACAGCAAAGTAACTTTAGGACGAAGCAACGTGAGCATACTTTTCAGCCGATAAACACACACATGAATTCTCGTATCAATAATGTCTACTTATGTAACAAGATAGCTTTCCTTCAGTTATACATTTTTGCTCCTCTGAGCGTAGATAGAGTTGAAAAACTTTATCACTCTCATTCATTTTAATTTCGCATAATATCTCATGGGTGCAGCCATCTTGGTCAGACAAGTCAGGAACGAAAAATCAACCTGAGTTTGCTCTGAAATTCTAAGTCAGAATTCTGAATTACCGAACACGGCACTACAGTCAGACTAAAATCAGATCTGACTTACCGAACGCTTATCTGTCAGACTAATCAAAAGTCTGAGCAGAATTCTGAATTGCTGAATGCGCCTTTTATATATTGCAATTGGCATAAATTACTTGATAACACAGATAGAAGATCAGCGCTACTTGATCAACCTCACTGGTTTACAATGATCACGTGATATATTAGCTGACCAATATCATTAGATTGCTAAGATCATCTGCTTAGTAACTGAGCAGTCTCATTGGATCATAAAACACATGATTCTTGCACATGACTATTATAACCCAATGAGACTGCTTTTAATGGCGAGTATCGAGTATTGTGCTGTATATTATTTTGTTAAATTATTGAACTTAAGATTTCATATTAAAAAGGTTTTTAAAATCTTTCATATTATTTTGTTAAATTATTGAACTTAAGCTTTCATATTAAAAGGTTAAGGTTTTATTTAAATCTTTCTCTAATTTTCCATCAATTAATGCTTACATTACTTTATTTAGCCTAATATACTTAAGTTAAACCTTGATTAGGCTTAGTGACCACGTGTTATTTGCAGCATTATTATTAGATATTATATATATATATCATATCGATACATATAAATCTAAATACGTGTTTGTGATTATATTATATATAATATATATAAATCTAAATACCTGTGCCTGTATTTTAAATTATAAGGCAAGATAAGGGGCATTAGGAAATTCAGCCTAAGATTGTCACTATCATTACCACGTAGAGAGAAATGAACCGTCATTGACATAGCAACACAAAATTTGACTTAGTAATAGAATTTTATAAATATTGAATTATTTGTGCTGCTACTGATTTATTATTTAATCTATTACCTTTTTTTAATCAATGATTATTTTATTCAGTGATTGTCATTAATTTGTAAGTTTTTATAATGTAGAAGAATCTGCATTTGAGATTAATTCACGTATTTTTCGATGCTTTGGTTCGAGATTATAACTTGTTTCCTAATAAGATTGTCACTATCATTACCACATATAAACTAAACAGTCATTGCCATAGCAATGCAACCATTTGACTTACAACAGAATTTTATAAAAATTATCGAGTTATTTATGCTACTACTGATTTATTATTTAATCACTCAGTTTTTTTTTTTTTCAATCACTATTGTTTTACTTTTTCATGTAAGTTTTATTATGAAGAAGAATCTGTATTTGAGATTAATTCACATATTTCTTGATATTCTTGGTTCGAGACTATAACTGTTGTTTCACGTGTTTTGATATAATGTTTTGTATATCGTACAATTGTATAAATTTCAAATGCCACGGAAAATAAAGAACTAGGTGACAACTCCTGGTGCTAAACGAATGCGTTTAATTCAGGAAAATGAAACATTAGAAGATCGAACAAATCAACAGAATTCTAATAAAGATAAAGTGAACATTCGAAAAAGAATATTCGAAGATCCGAACATTCAAAACACATTTCAAATAGAAAATGTATCTGTACGGGAAAGATTTTCAGAATACATTGAGGAAAATCCTGAAGGTCATTTAAAAGATTATAATTTAAGAAAAAGAGAAATTTAAGTACAATGCTATGAACTGCCCAAGCAATGCCGTGCATGAGTCTGCTAGTGTCTAAATAAAATGCAGTATTGAATTGACCTTTAACAACAGAACACTACCAAATTTCATGAAAATTCCATTAGTTCAAAAATTATTAGTGAAGAACACAGACACACAGCAATCTTAAGTCTCACTTTTTTCAGAAGGTAGGCAAATTGAAATGAAAATGCCAATTCCATTCTGTTAAATTTTATATGAAAACTACCAGTACAGTTTTGGGGGAAAGCAGATAAATGAAAAAACTGAAAATAAAGTGACATTAAAAAAACACATTACTTCTCTACACTGCTCCATGGTAATTATACATGTATATTTCCAGCTCTTAGAGCAGATATCTAAATTTTCACAAGTTCTAGAATTCAAAATTCAAAATATGTTCATTCATCAATCCCAATATGTCATGCATAATATAATCGCCTAGAAATTGTCACAGCACAAACTAATATTAATGGGTACTGTTAGTATTAATATTAGTTTGTGCTGTGACAATTTCTAGGCAATTATGTTATGCATGACATATTGGGATCGATGAATGAACATTTTTTGAATTTTGAATTCTAGAACTTGTGAAAATTTAGAATGTATATTCAAACACAACTGCATTTCAATATATTCTTTAGAATTTAGTTTGTAGAGTTTACTGATGAGGGCTCGATAGAGCCAAAAGTACTTTAATAAATTTTCTGTTTTTTGAAGAAATTGTTGATTTATTACCTGCTTTAATTGCTGGAAATACAGGTACTCCTCACTTAACGACCTACCTGTTTAACGACTGCTCGAACTTACGTCCGAGCTTAAGACTATTTTGTTTAATGGAATATTTGGTTTTTGCTCATATGCATTGCTTATGACTTTTGTTTGTAATTTCCCTGCATTCGTAGTTCCAAAAAAACTGAAGAAAAATACTGTACTTTGTGCATAATTAAGATATAAATTTTTAATTTGAAATTTGTTTCCAATATTTTAATATAGGAACAAGTTTTTCGCTTACCGATTAATTCGTTCTACGACCAGTCGTGAGAACGAAACCCAGTCGTTAAGTGAGGAGTACCTGTATACATGTATAATTCAAAAAAAATTTTTTACAGCATTTTGTGCACGAAATGTCACATAATTAAAGTGAAATTGAAACATGATTTTGCCAATTTCAGTCAATATACAATGCTTTATGAAACTTAATTTTTTCAGTTTTTTATTGACAGTACTATTTTGAAATAGTACTGCCAATAAAACTAAAGAAATTCATCTAAATGTTTTAAAACAAATTGATTTCAAGCTTATTGAAACTTTTACAGCAGAAAAACTACAAATACAAAATTAAAGTTCTGATAAGCTATAAATCCTTTTGTTTTACTATTGTTATGGACCTATTAAGTAAAATTACATAATTGTAGTACTGTGTTTTAATAATTTTGGAGAGTTTGTAATTAAAAATTATCAAATTATGAAATGAAAAACAAAATCTGAATATGCTCAATATTTAATTTTTTCCATGCTAATTCTCCAAGAACATTCAGAATTCTGTTGAGTATCTTTATATTATTAAAGTTTTTTTTTTTAAAATCAATAAATTTATATCCTTCTGTACATAGTTCTACAATAGAGTTTGCACAGCATTATGATTTATAGAAATTACACTAAATATGATTATAACAAATAATTCAGTGCGTGCAAACAATTGTTTTGAACGCTAAATTTAGATCACTAAATGTTATAATGGATAAAACCTGAATCAATAATTTTAATAGTTCATAGGCTAAAAAATATACAGTCAATTCTTGTTATTCACGGATTCCACATTCAACTATTCGCGAAAATTTATTTGTAACTACAAAATCGTTATTCGCGGACACCTGCTGAGCAGCGAAAATACTGTTACTGATATACACCCTTTGTCTTTTCTCTGTGGGGGGGAGAGAGAGAGAGAAAAGGAAGTTGTTTGTTACCAATATAGTCTCTGAATTAGTTTGCTGGAAAATTTCTCATTGCTTATCCTTGCTCACTCCACAGACTGCAGGTATGCCAAAAGTCTGTTCATATCGTCTGCAGGTCCCATTTCTGAATGTGATCCTCTGCTTGAATGCAGCCTTAAATTTAGGTGCCTAACTTCCTGCACATTTGTTCCTTATGCCAAAATTTTAGATCTGAGGCAAAAAGTAACGCAGACAAGGCTGACGCAGTTTTTCAGCACAGTTCAGAAAATGTGTCAGCTGTAACACCAAACATCTTGCAACATCAAAACTATCAATCAAAACTAAGATTTTATTTACTACATAGTTAATGTTTTAAACAGTTTTTCAATACAAGAAAACAATGTGTCAACTGTTAAATCAAACAATAAAGTGTCAGCTGTCACATCAAACATCTTGCAACATCAAAAAACTATCGATCAAATATAAAGATTTTTATTTACTACATAGTTAATGTTTTTAAAAATTAAATAAAGATTACTGCAATTATAATAATATATATAGTACTATACACTGCATATACTGTAATTATATAAGTAATATAATACAAATTAAATAAGGTGTCTGTAAACAGAAAAACGCACATAAACCAAATATGATATATATATATTTTAATTTTAGGTTATTAAAATCAATTTATTCAAAAATTCTAAATGAAATATTTGAATTTAAATATAATTAATTAGATTGCGTTGAAGCATGAAAATAATATAATTAGTACGTTATTCGTAAAATTAAATTTAATTTCTTTTAAATCAATTGAATTCTCCAACTGTAAAAATATTCATTATGATACTCCAAGAATTAATTAATTAAAAACTTGATAATTAAAATCGGAACATGCCATTCAACATGGGAAGACAAGATTATATTAAAATGTGTTCGTATAACACGAAAGATGAATTTGTGAAATGTATTTATGGGATTTTCAATTTGTTTCTATGCCTACTCGTCACGTATTTTCAACAATCACTTGCAACATTCATTTTTTTCAAGCATTATTTAATTATGATATCTACTTATAGTGAAAAGAAGCTTGTATAATGAAAAAAAGAAATAGTCTAAATTAAGTTTAACCAGGATTTCAAAATGAATAAAGAAAATCACAAAGTCATTTGCTATACATCTTTCAACATATTCTATATACTGTATTTGAAAAATAAGGAAAAGATTGAAAAATTGATAGAAAATGATTTCAAAATAAATAACAGAATTGACTGTATAGAAGAATCTACAAATAAAATACATGTATAACAATAACAAAAACATGTCAGCATCTTGTTATAAGATATACAAAAAATATTCTTTCGGAAAATGCAATTTAAACTTTTAAATAGATAGCATTAGATAGTCTAGTAATGTTATCTTCTAGTTTACTCGCAAATTATGGTAATTTCATTAGTTGAAGTTTGGGCAATTGAAAATTGGACGAAAGCAATAAATCTGGTTCTCGAAAAGTACATGACACGAACATATTCGACAGTGATTGAAATCATGTGTTTAACAACGTAATGCTAGAGAAAACATTGGCCCTGAAGGATAAAACATGTTATGGAGGAAAACGGAACAAAGACTTTGTTACGGGTGCTTCTGTGATGTAATGCTATCAATCTGGAAATTGACTTAACTAGTAGTTGGAAGATATCACGATATATGCAGTTGATTAACTATCAACTATATAGACATGAAATATGTTGAATGGGGCAACATTTTATGATTGATTCCATTCTGAACAGAAAAATATCATCTCACAATCGTCATGTTATATTACAAAAAGAATAAAAATGCGAATAATTTAAATAAGTATAAGTAAATAAATATATAAATAATCTAATGAAGCCATATTTCTAGGGAAAATAGTAAGTCTAATTATAACTTTGTCAGAAATATGGACTAGAAAAATTTCTCATTTGTAAGCAATCTAATTGTAAATGAATTGTTTACAATATGAATGAAATCTACTGATGAAACATACATGAAATGATAAATTAAATATTTATTGTTAATAATAAACAAAGTTTAAGTTAACTGCTAAAAGAAAATCAACCTTTGCAATAAATTATTTTTTATAAGTTTAGCAATTAACTTATCAAAGTATAAATAATCTTAAATTTTTGTAAATTTAAAATGGAATTCTATTCAATTATTTAAAAATCATCAAAACAAATTTTTATATTAAAAAATTACAGACTACATGCAATTAATCGTTTGCCACTTAAGAAAACATTGATATTAATTTTTTTCGAAAAGAATTTAAAGAAAGAAAATATATTATGATTACTTTTATACAAAATATTACATTTAAAAATATGTACGCTAGAATTAAATAATATTTTATTCGCAGTTTTCATATCTAATGCTAACTTATAGTTTTTAAATAAGTTTATGCGTATTATTTTAAGTATTTTTAAAAGAATATAATTATGAAAAAGATTTACCAATGGAAGAATAAAATCACATTTTCTCATAAACAATTTAATCGTTACAGTGCATATTTTGTTAAAACACTATAAAAAAAGATTTATTGCATAATTATTGAATTTTATCTTATCAAGCATCTATCTATCTGAATATTGAACGCATTAATTTTAGAAAACTGTAGAGATTGGATGAATTTTCAATTTTTAAATGGATTGAATTCTAATAACCTATTTTACTTTTGACAAACAAAATTTTAATTTTATTGGAATCATTTTTTCCAACTTTGCTATATTATCAAATTGACAATTAGATGGACATATATATCATCTACTCCACAGGGGTAGCGAGAGAAATTGTCCTATGCATATTTGGACACGAGGGAAAAAGTATTTTTTCGCCTCCGTGACAAATTATTTCATTTTTTCCAACTTTGCTATATTATCAAATTGACAATTAGATGGACATATATATCATCAACTCCACAGGGGTAGCGAGAGAAATTGTCCTATGCATATTTGGACATGAGGGAAAAAGTATTTTTTCGCCACCGTGACATATATTATTAAAAAAAATCGATTACATTTTTATTTTGTATCGTAGATAATAGAATCTAATTTAGCACAATTGGAAAATTTTTACATTATGATGATAAAATTTTCATTTTATCTGAAATGGATAATGTTGAATAAAGATACCAACTGCAGATAGAAAAGCGTGATAAGCGTTGAGTGTATTGTAACCTATAATAAACCTATATTCTGTTTAATACTGAAAAAGTTAAACACAAGAAACTTACCCTTTCAACCGTAGAAAAACGATGATTGAATTTGTGCAAGATCAGTTTGAATTAGCATTGCCACAGGTTATATAATAGTTTATCAGAAAACTTATAAAATGTTTAAAAATAATCTTCAGAATATAGTACAGATAATTATTATTTTCTAAAAACTGTACTGTACTCCAAATACTGTAAACAATTTGGAATATTTCGTCATATATTTATTAACCAATTCGATTCATATTTAATTTTGTTAATAATTTTCATGATAAATATTTTTAAATATAGAAAAAAAGATTTTGCTAAATACATTCCACTGAATTTTAATCATATGTTAACATTAATTTATAAATTCTATAAATGTAAATATAAAAGCAATATTATATTATAAATCAATTATAATAAAAACGGTATTATAAATTAATAAATTTATTTTGGAATATAATTTATGTAGGTTTTTTTAATATTTTTAATTACAAATAGATTTTGATAAAATTTTGTCTCTATAGTAATTGTTTACAATTATACAGTAAACGATTTTTTAAAACATTTCAATTTTAAATATTTTTAACAATTTCATCATTTTTTTAAATATTATGAACATTTCATAGAAAATGTTTAAATATAGACCAATCCCATCTGATTCAAAAATTTCTGTATATAGTATATAGTTATTGTATTTATAAAACTATATTGCATTCAATGTTTATCCATTCCTATTCGTTTTAATATAATTCTTTAGATATTACAATGTTCAGATATAAACGAAAATGAGCATAATGATAATTCATTTTTGTATAATTTTTCATAAAGTATATATATATAAACATTCAAATATTAATAATTATTCTATCCAGGACTAATATTCAAAATATTTAACAACCGATACGGTATACGGCATATTATACTATACCAGTTTGTTCCGTAATCCATAATCACACCCGTATAGTGTGTGTTTAAAATAATTTTTTATATTATAAATTTTTAAATTATTTTAAAAAATAATTTTTTTTAAATAAAAATTTAATTTTTAATATTTAAAATACAATATATACACTGTATATAAGTAGACAATTTAAAAAATATGTTGGAGCGTGTGTGTACAAGGAATGTAAATATAGGAAATTTTCCTTTAATTGTCTTAGTGAAGTATGTGTATATACCATGGATGGTGTATATATATATATATATATATAATATTATAAAAAATGCTTATTATCTGATATAAATTGAAGTATAAAATGCTAGATTCGATATTATTATAAATGGCAAACAAGTAGTACGGAAGATGTTTAAATATTTTAAAAACAGTATGACCGTATTGATACTTACCGGTTGAATAACAATGCTGATACTGTCCCCTTGGCAAAAGTGAAAAGTCGGCGCCTATGGATTAGGCCTACATAAATAATATATAACATATCAAATAAATTTATAACAAGATTTAAAGATTTGAGCGTTATTTCTGATATTCATAAAAAAATTTGAGATGTAATAGAATAAATTTTTTAAATCCTAATTCTCAATTGAAAGAATTCAGTTTTAACATGATAAATTATAAGAGATGATGAGCCATAAAACTATAATCTATTGGATTAAGAGAGCAATAACTAATAATCAATAAATCTAAAATATAGAATATTATATATCATTTAAATTTACTTATTATCTATATAGCATATTAAATCAGGAATATATATATCTTCTCAGTTGAGCTAAATTAGAATAAGTGTTTTTGCTATAGGCGTATTAAGTAAGTATGGAAATCTTAAATTATCTTATCTTAAATTATATTAGATTTAATAATTTATTGAAGGGAAAATTTGTAAATATGAAGCTTTTAAATAATTGTTGAGAAACTGATCCTAACAATTAAATTTTTTATATAATCAAAGTTAGTAATTTATATATTGTGAATATTTTTAAAAATAAAAAATATTATAATAAATATACTGTATACCATAGAATAAATTTAATCTGTTATTTGTTACTGCATATGGTATTTTAGTTTTAGTTTTGTTAATTAAGAAAACTTTAAACTTGAAAATAAAGACAATATTGTGAATCGAAACAAGGAAGTTCTAGATTTCTAAGTTTAATTCTCACAAGTAACAAATATGTTAAAATCCACTCATCCACTTTAATTAAAATGATACAAACAATAGCATTAGAATCAAAAATTTTTGCATTATATGCACAAAATGAAAACTTAATCACCACCTTCGTTCGCATAAAGAACAATTACAGCTAAACTTATAATTATCTGTTATTTGAGGCCATTAATATTGCATTATTTTTGTAAGGCGTATCTCTGAAATCGTTTACGTATACATTTTAATATAATTTTTTTTTTTACTTTTTAATATACAAGTATAAATTGTGTTAATTTTATTTTAAAACAATTTAAGATCCTTAAACAAGTTAACATCTGCTTTTGAGTCTTTTCTAATAGATTTCTCATTATTAACAACAACAATAATAATAATTAAATACAGTATTTTAAAATTATTTAAATTATTATAAAGAAATAATATTCTATTTCATAGGAAATTTTGTATAATAGACTTGAAGTAAATAAAAATTTAATATACTTTACGTCTTTAATCATATTTCAGCAGAACTAAAATTAAATATCATATGCAGTAACAGATAATAGAATAAATTTATTCCATAGAATAAATTTTTATTTTGTTATTTTTTATCGAAGTATTAGTTTTATTACTGAAGATTTTAAAAATTCAAGTAAACAACAGTATCAATGTATATTTACGAATTTGACAATAAACGTTTTTAATTATTTACAAAATAACCGGAAATCACTTTAATAAAATTACTCATTACTATCTCTACTAATCTCTACTATCTCTACTATCTCTACTAATTAATCACTTTAATAATTATTTAAAATATTAAATAATATTTTTCTGTGCTTCATAATATATTATTAGAGATCATTAGATCGCAATAATTATTTTTTATTAGCAATTAATGAAAAATATATATTGGAAACAAAATATTCAATTTAAGAACTAAAATAGTACTTAAAATTAAAATATCCGAATCTTATACATTGCATAATTGGTATATAATATAAAAGTGTGGAATAAATTTATTAAAATTGTTATAAAATTACTTCAGAGATATATGAGCTGCTTACTTTGAAAGGCATATAAATGAAATTAAAAAAAATTAATATTAAATCTTTTCAATTCGTACGCATTTCTTATATGATGCATATAACATAATTCTAATAACATGACTACACATTTAGCATAATGCATATTTAACTTATCGCTAATACTATAGACTCTAATATTTAAAACTTATTTTTGAATTTTTCTTTTAAATTTAGACCATTTTCATAATAAATATTTCACATATATAATTTGATTTTGATTGGACTTATAAACTTAATGGGTCTAAAAACCTAAAAAACTAATGCATATAAAACGAGGTAATTAATAAGCTGTTCTTAATTTTTTAAGAACAGCTTATTAAGTTTTTATCGTTTTATCTTGTGTATCTCTGTATTAATGCATTCTTTTATATCCTATATGTAATATTGAGAGTTTCTTTTTTTGTATAGCTGGTACTTAAAATTTTTTTGCTTATGAATTTCGACAATTTTTACAGATAAAATTGACGAGATTCATAAAAAAATCTCGTTTCCACATAAAATCTCCTGGTTTAATTTTTTAAGAACATCTAGTGAAATTTGACCTATCAAACCAGAAATGTTTTGTTATGATTTATAGTAGAGAATTTTCTCTTAAATTAATATATCTTCCAAAAAATCATGAAATATTTAATCCGTTCAGTACTGGATTACAGATATAATGTTTCTATGTTATAGATATTACGACATTCCATATTTTATCTCAGTTATGTGAAAATCCTTTGCACTTTTTTCATCACGTCTAATAAATTCTTCGCATTCATTCCTTCTAATACTTAGCATTGGCAGTATCATAAAAACAATTCCTAAATAAGGAAAATATTCTAAGTTTTCTTGTTTGTCTAGTCTGCAAAAAATTTGTTCATTTTATAACGTATATTAATATAGTTATTCTTCAATATTTATTACAATACATTTATAATGAATATTCTAGAAACAAACGTGCAACTGGATTTATTTTTATATTTTATCTCACGATTGCACTAAACTGCACTATATCTTCTCTGAAAATTCGATGTCATTAATATTTTTTAAATATTTATGCTTATTTAGATATACTTTTTCTCTAAGACGAAGATAATAATTACTTTATAAAGAAGTTATTGAAATAAGCAGATAGATTTATACTTTAAAAATATTATGCCTATTTCACTTAATTATAAAAACAATAAACTATAATTTTTGATAATTTCCAACTGTGTTCTTAATTTCTGATTTTTCTATAATGGTGTTACTTTTACAGTCAGACTCTTTGGAGTTGATTATGGGAGTTGACTCTTTGGAGTTGATTATGTAGAAACTGCTTGCAATATGCTTTTATACTTTTTTCCGCAAATATTGCTATTCAGATCACTTGATTGAATCCCTGATATTCATTGTTCTTCAGCATTTAAACCTTAAAGTTATTTTAATATGTTGTTTATTAATGTTGATGTTTTATGATTTATTCCTTCATTGTAACATTCTCTAGTTGATAAAAGTGGGAAAGGTTTTCTTAAAATCATCATTTTTAGTCAAACTAGAATTTCTTGATTTTCTGCTCCTTAAAATTAATTGTTTAGTTTTTAAAATATTTTAGACTGATTGAATAATTTGCAATGTGATGATCTACGAAGAGCACCACTTATTCCAATTGATAGTTTAGGTATATTTGTAGTTTTAATATGCTGTTCGTAAATTTGAATACGATGTCTAACTGATGGAGTTGCAGTTGAATTGGATAAATTAATATTGTTATATGCAGTTTTTAATAATTGATTTTCTTAATTTTCAGATCCATCATTCTGAGAAACATATGACTGAATTTTTAAATCATTTATTTTTTTCATTTACAAATGAATTTTTGGACATAGTAGTTTGATAAATTTTATTTGTTTTTTTCAAAATTTGTTTCCAAAGCACTAAATTCATCGACATTAATAACTTGTTGATTATTTCTTTTGATAGAATCGTCTTTGTTATCACAAAATTGAGAATTTCCGACTTTTCTTTTTTGTTTAGAATAAAAATAAAAATATTCAGAATCTTTTATTGAAGACTGATTAAAGCAATTCTTTTAGATTTTCTAATATCAAAAGCATCTTCTATTATATTTTCTTTTGATTCTTCTGAAATATTTTTATTTAAATTAATGGAATTATTCTCATTCGCTTTATTTACAGATGTAGACTGTACACTATTTTTTATTTTTCGTTTTTTTCTAGGCTGCTATTTTTGGTAACAAAAACAGATTTTGGTTGGCTAATACTGATTTCATTTCTTCAAAGACTACAGCAAGGTATTCGAAACATTTTCCCATTCAATATTAAAATTTTCAATACATTTTATTGATTCTTTAGAAGTGTCGATAATATTCAATATTTACTATATCTATCGTAAATTATTGTATTATCCAACATTTCTTTCGATTTTCTGTCCAATATTTCTTATTTCAAATTTGAGCACGTTATTAAGTTTTAGTTCAATGTTTTCCTCAATCATATAGGCTATAATATTTTTTATAGTTTCATTCAGTTATCTTTCTTGGATTTAATAAACAGCTTATTTTGGATTATTTTTACTGTCTTTTCAATTGAATAATATAATTCTACGATTAAATTATATAATTCAAAAATTGGCATCCATTGTCAAATTACAATTCATGATATGTCAAGTAAATTTTATTAATTAAATTATATATTATTTATTTTCATTGCTATTTTTAAGAGAAGTTAAGGAAATGCATAAAGAGAATCTTAATAAATATCTCTTGTGGGTGGGGACAGAATTCGCTCACCGTCTAACCCGCATATCGTAAGAAGTGTCCCTCTATTTTGCTGGTACCATACTTCTTCTAACAGAATTTTTCTTTCTTTTCTCATACTTTTCTATACTCTTTTCACTTCATCTTTCATTCCTCAAAGGGTTAAGCTACTGCTGTCCAACTATGCCCGGAGCATTTTCGGCTCCAGGGCATCAGTTGGACAGCATTAAGAGAAATGCCTACGAAGAGTTAAATTGCAGCTCAGGAATAAAATTCACTTTTCATTTGGAAATTTGTCTGTTTTGTTTAATCATAACTTAAAAAATATTTTTTTCTTGAATATATAATAATAAAAAATATGAAATTATAACAATAGTGCATATTTGCATAATATATTATCATAAACAGTTTAAATTAATAAAATAAACTCTAATATGCTGACTCATTATTATGTTAAATGCATAAAATTTGGTCCGTTGATATAAAGACGTTGATTGTGCTGAAATTGAATATACTTTCTACTCTTTTACTAAATTATTAATAAATAAATAAACTACTTTT
Organism: Olivierus martensii; assembly: GCA_000484575.1. Classification (NCBI taxonomy): domain Eukaryota; kingdom Metazoa; phylum Arthropoda; class Arachnida; order Scorpiones; family Buthidae; genus Olivierus; species Olivierus martensii. The sequence goes on along the minus strand of AYEL01090381.1, from coordinate 827 downwards.
TATATTAGACTAATACAAGATTAATTTAATGAGCTCAGTGCAACAATTTATCAAATGATATTTTTTCAGAAAAATCTATTTTTGATTTCTTTTTTTGTTTTTAAATTAGGCGCATATTGTTCTACAACAAGCAACTTAACTTACTTTTCACTCTATTTTCATATTTCACATAGAATGGAGTAAAAAAAGTTTTACATATTTGAACTAATTTGGTCACATGATTCTTTTTACTCCAAACTATGAATAAAATATTTTCTAATTGAAATGATAAGGAGGAAAGAAACAGTATACAGATGATTGATATGAACGCATATTGAAGAGATTTTCAGCTTCATCATGAGTATTATAAAAGCCATTTTTAGTATCAAAATACATATTATTTATCTATGATAAGTCATATTAAATGAGATATATGTTAGTCAAAGTCACGTTGTTGTGAATAATGATGATCTGAACAGATATATTTTGAAAGTTAATCTTGGAAATAATGCAATTTATATTAAACCTTCTTATATATGAAATATAAATTATATATATTATATATATATATATATGTTACCGTCAAAACCCGAAATTAGTTAAAACCCGATTTTCCTAGTTGAAACTAGTTTTAACAAAGGCCGTTCGTGAATACTAGTATTAACTAGCAGCGCTTCTCAAACTTTTTCATTCATGACTCCATTTTTCATTACGAGATTTTCGCGACCCCAGGAATTAAAATATGAAATAAAACATACAAGTACATAAATCATTTACACACTTATTAAGATGAACACAATCAACCAACTACACTGAAAATTCATATGTTGTCATACGTTAAATATTGG
>AYEL01090380.1:0-22331 GCA_000484575.1 Olivierus martensii | reverse complement strand
TCTTCATTCTCAAAGGCCTGTAAATATTTTCTCACTGTTCTTAGCCCAGTTAAAGCTGAAATGAAGGTAGGTATTTCTGTGTCTTCGTCACTTTCTTCAATTTCTTCTTCAGATTTACGATCTTCATTAATAAGATCATCAATTGTTTGAGTTTCTGAAGTCAGAACATCTGAATCGCAACCCACGAAATTATCGAAGTCAAACAATTAAGCTAGGTTGACACGATCAGAGCGCACTCGGACTGAGTTCACTCGGAGATGAACTCAGTCCGAGTGAACTCAGTCCGAGTATACTCTTTAAGTTCGTTTACACGTTCCGAGTATACTCTTTCTATAATCTTGAGATGAAATACATTCAAAACTAACTACGATATACTAATATTTAGTTTGATAAACTTTTAAGACACATTAATTCTAAAATTCCATCATTTGACAAAAATATGATAGCTTCGCACTACCTACGCGATCGCCGTTTATTGCTTTCCGCCATCTTAAACTTCCAATCGTCTGCCACTCGGTCCGAGTATTTTGGTTGCCGTCCGAGTTTACTCTACTCGGATGAAACGGTCCGAGTAGCGTCCGAGTGGGTGCGCGCGCATCGTCCGCGTGAACTCGGTCCGAGTGTACTCTGATCGTGTCAACCTAGCTTTAGGAAGATTCAGGCTTTTCTCGTAAAAGAAATTTTAGGTAATACTAGTTTTCACTAGTCATATCGAGTTTTGACTAGAGAATTTTAGTGAAAACCAGAAATTTCTAACAAATGTAGTGGATTCTAATATTGACTAGTTAATACTAGTATTCACGAACGGGCTTTGTTAATACTAGTTTCAACTAGGGAAATCGGGTTTTAACTAATTTCGGTTTAGGTTTGTTGGGGTTTAATGGCACAAGGGCCCAATGGGCCAAACTGCGCCAGACACAAAGTTAAAAGAAAAAAATAAACAAATAAATAAATATGCACTTAAGATTATATACAACAAGCAAGGCAACAAACAAAACAAAAACTAAACTAAGATTAAAAATAAAACTAACTAAAACATAACAGAAAAATGGTGTAAACGGTCAACAAAACATTTTAAACAGAAAATCAATAAATAGGCAAAACAAAATATATACATAATGCTGTAAACCGTCATATAATAGATAAAACAATTAACAATAAATAAAATAATATTTAAATATGACGTAAAATACAAATTTCCAATAAAAAGGCAAAAAGGCCTAAAGAATTAAAATCTTTGCCAATAAGGGCCGTAAGATTAAAAGAAGACTGATTACAGTGCCGTAATCGCTCGGCACTAAAGTAAAGAACATTCAGTTAAAATGTGCTTGATCGTAAGAGCACAGTGACACCGGTCACAAGTAGGCTGGGCTTCGCCCGTTAAAAGATGCCTATGCGTGAGTCGGCTATGCTCAATGCGAAGTCTGGCAAGGACGATTTCCTGTCTCCTGTTCCCGCGATAACAAGAGTTCCATTGCTCGACGATTGGCTTGATCTCGTGGAGTTTGTTGTTTATCTGTCCGTCCCACATATGCTGTCACATTTCTATCATTTTTTCTTTCATAACTGTCCTTAAGTCAGAAAAAGGAATTTCATAGCTATGGGAGTGGTGAGAGGTGGCTGACTTTGCGGCAATGTCAGCAAGTTCGTTCCCTTGAATGCCAACGTGTCCCGGGATCCAACAGAACTCAATCGTGTATCCCTTTCCAGAGAGATGGAAAAGAAGCTTCTTGATGTGGAAAACTATAGGATGTGGTGAAGGTCTCAACGAGATCAGAGCCTGAAGTGCACTAGTGAGTCTGAATAAATGAGGCTTCTACGGTGGCCTTTCGTTCTGATGTGCTTCAAAGCAAGGTGGATTGCATGCAATTCGGCAGTGAACACAGAAGCCACTGTGCGGATAACTAATTTCGGGTTTTGACGATAACATACACTGTATATATTTAGAATCAATATATTTTCTATTTTATGAGAGATTAAAGGTGAAAATGCCAAAAAAAATTATAAAAATGAACAGAAAATTAATATTATTTTAACAAATAAAATTAATTTATACTATTTTATGAGAAACAGTTATAGGATTTTGTGCAACCAGTAATCAAGAGCAGTTCTTTCCTTTTTCTATCTCACAAATGAAAATATATAAAATACAACCAAGAATGCTTCAAAATATAATGTATATAATAATTTCATAAAAAAATTTAATGCATTATATATAATTGAATATTTTAAGATTTAGAATGCTATTGCTGATCTTGTATAAAACTTTAAGAAATGTACCCGATTTCTTATTAAGTCCTTCACTCTGAGTTATTTGATGCATTCAAGTTGTTGAAAATTATTGGTTTAACTACAACTCCTCTTTTGAGATGAATAATCTGTTTTTAGACACACTTCACATAATCTTAATTATATCATAATTATGCGTTCAGATATATTTCATACTAGAATTTTAAATAATATATTTTCTTCTGTTTCGACTTTCTTCTCATAATAGTTTGATTCAATATAAAATATTAAAAAAAAAAAAAATACATTAAACTCTACTTCAGAAGGATCTCCGTATATATTAATTTGGATTTCTTAATTTTAATCTATATTTCCACAAAAATCAATAAATTATTTAGAAAATATTATTTGTTATCATTATAATTTTTAAAATTTAACATATTGATCTTTAAATTTTGATTCATATAATTTATTTTTTTTTTTCAGATAATAGAAACATATATCATTTCCAAGCAGTCAACTTTTAGAATTGCAATATCTGTTAATATAAATTTTTCTGAATCCCAAGTGAAATTAATAAAATTATTTGACTCCTTCTTCACTTATTTATGTACTTATAATTTATTTATCTTTTTTTCTAAAGTTGGCTTTCCATATAACATTGAATTTTACTTAAATTTCGTTTGCATATCGTAAAAAATATTTTCAACTTTTTCTTATTATTTAAATTTAAAATTTCTTGTTAATAATTTAACTGATAGAAGCAAATTTTATGTAAGAATTTATGCGTTATGCTCGAATTTATAAAAAAATTAATTATGCAAATTTTCATAAATTTATGCACAAAATAGATTTTTCGTAATGTCACGGGTATATCTTATAAAATAAATTTTGAAAACAATTTTATAAAAAATTGGAAAGAAATTTTTAGATTTTCTATAAAATCATCTAAGAAAATAAGTTTAATATATATATATATTAATTTTAAAAATCTTCCCCGTGATACGAATTTGCAAGTTGTCACCCTTTAAGACATAAGACGAATGATCATAAACGAAAGTATATTTTAAAAACCGAAGTAAGTTGTTTAAAGTCAAGAATATTAAAAAACACCTGCCACCTTAAATTGGTTTACCTGTAAGATAACTCCAAACTGCAAGAGAATGAGTTATGTTTTTGACTGAATAACTTTCTCATTTTTTGAAATATGATTTCTGTAGTAATTACTGGGTATCGTTTAGATACAACAAGTTTTATTTGACATCTGAGAAATTTTTTAAATTAGAAACTTCTTTCTGAAACTATTGATTCTTAAAGGATTTTACTCCTATTTTATTGACCTATGACATTTCCTTAAATATAGTATAAAAAAATTCTATATAAAATTTTATTTTTAACAAATCTTAAGTATAACTGAATTTAACAATATATCATTATTATTAAATGAATAAATATTCTTGATAATTATATTTTCACACTTACACAGTTATTCCAGTTATAGTGCATTTAGTTTACAAAACACTTAAATCTCGTAAATTAAAATATTTTTTTATATTTCATATTAAATCTTGAAAATACAATATTGTAGCCTATATACAACTCTCATAAATAAATTATCAATAAGATTGGTTCCTTTTATAAAAAGAAAAAATCTTTCAATCTGTTTAATTTTTAAATATTATTATATTTTAAATAAATAGTTTTAACTATGTAATGTTTAATTTATTCATGCTATAAATACAAAGAATTTATTATTAGATTTATTAATTTTTATATATTTATTAATTAAATTTTCTTTTGGCGAAAATTTCTTCAGAATTTTTCACGTTATTATTAAATAACATGTCTTATTAAATTTGACAGAATTTATTATTAGTGATAATATTATTATTATTTAAATTAAATCCGATGAAGGTTCATTTTGTATGAAAAATTTTATTCCGGATTTAAATAATAGGCCTATATAACAAAGTACAAAGAAATCTACATACATACTTAATTTATTAATTTTTTTTAAATCAGATTAATTTTAACATCGATTTTCAGAAAGAATTAAAATCATTAATAAGATTAAACTAAAACAATTAATTGAAGTGATTAATATCATTTAATTTGGGAATCTTTTATAAGCCATACTGAAATAAATTAAAACAAAAATAATTTATTTATTTATTTATTTTTAACTCAACTTCTCGAGTGATAAAAGTCAAAGAACAAAAAAGTGAAGCAAATCGATTTTCGTTTCGAAGGGCTAAGAGCAAGCAACTGTTCTTTTCGCAAATTTAATTCACTAATGGTTGTCGGCAAACTGAAGTTTACTGTGCTGCCTCGATAAAGTTCTTTTGCTTTTATAAGAATAAAAACCTGCCTAAAGTCCTTATAAGAAGTACAGTCGACTATATTTTTGCCTTTTTTTTTCTTCTGAAGAAGTGCAGTATATCTATTGAAGTAAAGAAAAATATATCGAGGAGAGTAAAATTGATTTTAAAAAGAATCCATATGCTTGTCGATGGATATTATAGACTATATAACAACAATTCTCAGAACAATGCGCAAGTATCCATGAATCGAATTTTATTTAGGTTTCTTGATATATCATGTATTTATTGTTTACGGTAACTCTATACTCGTATAAAAAAAGTTATTCGATTTCGATGATGGTTTTTTCATTTTATTTTATTATAGTTGTCATTATATAACATATACTATTTTAAGAATAAACAAGGAAACTAGTTTTCAAAAGTTTCTTGAAGTTATTTCAAAACAACAAGTTTTATTTTTAATAAAATGGCAAATAACTTATATTTTAAAGTTCTGTGATAAATTTATAGAATTTCAGTTTTATCAAAAATCAAATCTAATGGAATATTTATATCTTAATAATGTTAGGAAACTTTAAATAAACTCTTACTTTGATGTTTTATTTAAAATACAACATTGAAAGCGCTACAAACTATTCACAGCAATAATGTTTTATTGCTGTGAATAGTTTGTAGCGATTTCAATTCACATTTCATAAATTTTATAAAATATATAATATAATATTAGGAAGTACAAATTCAATTAAATTTAGCATAGAATTTTTAATTGAATAATTTAACCAATATCTGTATTATATTGATTTATTGATAGATGTGATAGACTATATACATTCTGGAGTTTTAGATTTATATGCGCTTTCATCTCGGATTTTTCAATTCTATAGGTATAATAAAATGAAATTGAATAAAAAATTTTGATTTTATATTTATAAAAGCGAATGAAATTTTTAACATTATTGATTATAAATATCTATTGCTATACTGTATTTTTATTTATAACATTTTTCGAATTTTTACTAAGCTAAATAGAAAAATTTTAAAGCAATATTCATCTTGCCTTTCAAAACTTGGTAATAAAAAGTGTATTTAGCATTTTTAACTTCATTAGAGATGTGTTTGGTTTTTATAGGTTCATCTATATCATCTCTTATTATTTAGTTTTATGTAATTTCTGCCTTTATGTTTTGTTATATATTTTTCTACAATGTGATTTTTGTACCTCCTAATCTACAGAGGATCATCCCTAATTGTTTAATAAGCATTATTATTATTATTATATTTGCATTTTTAAATTATTAGCAGAAAACATAATTTAGAAGCAATTATAATTAGAAGAAAACACTTTTTCTTTTACAAAAAATAATGTTTTCTTCTAATTAATGTTTTCCAAATTTTTATAATAAATCGAATTCGGAATTTAGTGAAAATAGGAATTCTATAAAATTCCTGTTTTAGTCTTTAATTTAGAATTATTAATTGACAAAAGAAATTCGAGATAAAAATCTTTAGAAAAGAAAGAAATGTACCTTCTACGTTATATTTTTTTAATACAAAACTATTTGCATTCCCTGATGTTCATGTATCGTAATTTTTTATTTTATTTTTTCTTTGATTCTTCTTTTCTTAATCTTGATACCCATTTGTCCATTAATACTATTAATGGAAATAAAAGAAAATTGTAAGACGCAAAGACGATAAAAATAAGATTTAAAAGTAAATCTACTTAAAAAATTTGTTTTTTTACAAAGGAATAGTATTAATTTTTAATCAAGTTGTAAATTAGATGCATTAAAAACATTAAAAAATTTTACATTAAGTTTTAAAAATTGCATTTATTCTTATATTTGATAGTATTTTGGTTATCGAAAAATTTACACGTTTTCAACACTATATAAATTTTAATGCATTCCTTTCTTAGTCTCTGATATAGTAACATAATATGAACTGAATCAAAAGCTGATTGCACAATCCAGGAATAGTGTATAAGTCTCATATCCCTTTTATCTTTAAATCTGTATTAATAAATTATTCATAAATTGATATTTTTAGTTATTCAAATATAATGATATTTATAAAGCATGAGAAAAATTTACAGAAAATATACAAAGTTTGAAGAAGAATTTATTTTGTTATTTTTCAATGTTTTTACACATTATAAAAAATTAGAAAAAAAAATAAAAAAATTTCATCTGCATTGATGTATATGAAAGTTACTTCTACATCCATCATTCTAAAATTACTTTCGTTTGTCCATTTTAAACGATCGAAACTATTCCTCAACGTGTTTCCGATAAGTTAAAGAAAGATTTACTATATACAAACATGAAATTTGTCAAACTTTTCAGTCAAATAATATAGCTATTTTATGAAAGTCTGTTAAACTTGCTGTAAAGAATGGATGGATTCGCGAAAAATTGGTCTTCTATATTTTTAAAATCTGTTTACTGCATAACTGTTTTAGTTACTATAAGAAATAAATTATTTTTATTATATTTAGATGAACTACAAAAGAAAATTGGTATTTTGACATTAATCTTTTTATTTCAAGTAGTTGAATGTTGTAATGATTAAGATCGATAACAGATCAAATGCAAAAAACTATACAACTAAGTAACCTCTTAAATCCATCACGGTAATGTCTTGATCACCACTAGACAATTAACTGTGAGACATTTTGCCAGCGATGAAACAAAAATCTATCATTGAGAAAAAGAAAAGAAGTAAACTTTCTACTCTAATTATGGTTTTGGTTGACAAATGTTAGAACACCGCTGACAGCTGTTAAGAACTGCCATTTTAACGAGTTTGTTGCTATTAAATATTTTTAAAATGTATACATTACATAGATATAAGATATTGCAAGCTGTATAAAATAACAAAATGCATTTAATGAAGGTTTGATGTTTTTTCGATATTTATTCAGGGAAGACATTTTAAAATATAAAGTAAAAAAGTTTTTTTGTAATAATTTCTGGAAAATTTTTAAATAAATTACGTCTAGTTATATCTAATTGCAAATAATAATTTTTAGAAACCAAACAACTCAGAGAAAAAAAAGAGAGGGGGAGAAAAAATAAAAATTCGATTATACATCAGAAGATAGTGTAGCTTATACGAAACTCAATTTTAAAATTCTCATTAAATATTAAAATCGGAAAAAATTTCATAAAAATTTAATTTATTTATGAACGAATATATTATTGCTTGGATCTGCAAAAAATGAATGGATCATTATATCCAATTTACCAACTGTGATATAATTATATTCAGCATTATGTCAATAATAATTTTTCTTCAGTTTTTACTCCTTATTTATGTGTTATTGTGCTTCTAGAAGATTTAATTTTTAAAATATATTGCTAAATAAATCCATTTATTTTTAAATTAATTGTATGGAAAAATAATAAAATGAGGACTAAATTCAGGATATCGATTGTCTTTTTGTATAGGTCGTTTCAAATATCTTGGCCGACTTCTGCGCGTAACGAAAGTTGCGTGGGGCTCTGAAAAACGCGTAGAGACATCACAAAATATTACCAACTAGTAGAAACAACTAAAAGTGGACTGAAAGGAACAATACAGTTAACAAAACAACCTTTTCCCAACCCTTTTATGAAGCAATGAATTCGTCTTGTTATTGCGCATGTCTTTTCCCTCGGCCAAGATATTTGAAACGACCTATAATAGAGTGATTATAATTTATTAAATATTTAATGTATAAAAAAATTCAGTAGTGGTTTACAAATTTTAATTCATAATTCTACTTTCGCAATTAGACTACTTGATTTGAATTATAATCAATATTAGAACAGAAACAATGGAAGGAACAGTATATCTCTCTAGCATTTAAACTAATTCACCTGATTATTTTTCTTTAAAAAAGTGAAAAATTAAATTTCATTTAAAATGAATACATTTTTTTTTAAAATATAATCAAATAAGGTATGTATGTTTTATTTTTTTACACTAGTAGTTTTATCAATCAATATGTTATATCGTAAACTTATACATTTTATCATACCGTTTTTATCAAGGAATTTATGAGTCTACAAATTTAAAATATTTGAAAAACCATAAGGTATGTATGTTTTATTTTTTTACACTAGTAGTTTTATCAATCAATATGTTATATAGTAAACTTATACATTTTATCATACCATTTTTTATCAAGGAATTTATGAGTCTACAAATTTAAAATATTTGAAAAAGCTTTCTATGATAAAATAAATATTTTTGAAATATTTTGAATTTTATCACTGATATGAATATTTTAAAAACAGGTTTATACCTCAACTTTATTAAATTTTTCTTAAACTTTATATCTGAAAGGCATTTTAACACACATAAACTTATATGTAGAATCTGTAATATATCAACTTAAATAGAAATTTTATTTTTTATTTAATATCAGTTATCTATATTTATTATAAACACTTAATTTATAAGTTCTGTATTTAACTTCATAATAGTATTAATTCTAATAATTTTTTAGTGAAACACAAATTCAATTTTCAATACCGTATTTAAAAATAAAAATTCTAGATTGAAATAGTCAAAATTATTTATAAGTTATATATAGAACTATATAAAAATAAAAAGCTTTGCAACATTTAATAATTTTTCTTATAAAATATTAATATTACATGAAACAGTAAATCAATTGAATGTCATATAATATTTGTAGATTGAAGAATAATACTATTTAATTTATATTTTAGCTTCAAATAATGTTCTTTTAATGAATTTTAATTAAATTTCTATTGATAAATACTACGATTAAAAAGAAAAAAATAAAACCGATTGTTTAAATTATTTTTTTATTTTTATTATTGATGGTTTCTATAAGATTAGATTTTCATACAGTTAATTTTCCTATGTGAATTTCGAATGTTTTGTTAGGGAAAACGATAGAGATCCGCAGATTATCGCTAAACTTTATATGTCATTATTCTTTTATTTCTACATTTAATTGTTGTTAAATAAATACTTTTTCAATTCTATTCCTCGAGTTAAATGTTTACGTTTAAGCTTCAGGTTTTTAAAGCAACTTTGGATCTTCATCTATGTGCAAGAAGGAAAGTCAATGTCACGTTTAACTGTCTTACCCGTATGATCAAATTAAGCACTTATAGGATAGGATAATGGGTAGTCTATATCCCTTTTCTCCTCCCAGATAATCTAAGAGCAAAAGATCAATCGAACTCAAACTCAGAAGCCATACTATTCCTTTTGTTGATTAAGCCATCTTCTTGAATAAATTATATGATTAAAGTTTGCTCTCTGGAATTTTTGAAATAATGAAATTGATCAAGATAATCAGCAAAAATACTCAGAAGCCATACTATTCCTTTTGTTGATTAAGCCATCTTCTTGAATAAATTATATGAATAAAGTTTGCTCTCTGGAAGTTTTGAAATAATGAAATTGATCAAGATAATCAGCAAAAATTATATGAGTATTCACACAATTCATAATTAATACTTCAACTATAATTAAAATAATTAAATTAAGTATTCATTAATAATTAATTAATATTTTAAAAAATTGAAATAGATTACATTTAGATTTCTACATATGAAAAATTATTTCTGTTGTTTGCAATAGGCTAACTTTACAATATTTTTGTTTTATATTAAGTTTTTGTAATAACTTTAAAAATAAATAAATAAATCACTGTATATTTAGAAAAAGTTTTCGGCTATTCGATAGCCATCATCAGTCGAACGTATAAAATATATTCTATTAATAAAACAGAATTTTAAAAATTAATAATAATATTTTTTTGATTTGAAATTATTTTTACAATATGGTTCGATAATTGTTTTTAAACAATAAGGAAAAATAATAATCATATTTGTAATAATAAAAATTTTTATTTTTTACTGTATTTATGTATCTGAAAGAGATAATTTAAAAAAATTGTACATGTGCACAAGATGAACCTTTGCAAGGTAATTGCACTGCCGTTTAACTAATGAAAATTTAGAATCAATTTTGCGTTTGGTTACTATAAATGTCGAACTTAACATAAAAGTTTTTGTTAAATGAATTCAATGCCCACGCATCCAATTAAAAATTCTTTGTTTACTTTTGATTACATTTCTTTGTAGCATGTAATTAGTAAACATGATATGATATATAATTTTCATGAGTTTTTGGGCCATTGAATCTATGTAGCCCTTAGTCTTAATAAATCTGTGCATCTCTAATTTAGATTCATTGTATTATCTTTTTCAATTACTTCCAATAAATCTACCATTATCTCAATTTACTAAAGCTTTCATCATTTCACAAATGTATTTTCTAATAATTTCTTTTTATGTTCTTTTGTCTATCTATGTTTTTTAGTTATGAATTATTTAATAAGTTGTTTATTCACATGAAACTTGACGTACTGTATCTTTTTCTTCCTCATTATAGAACGTGATTCTGTAAGATTAAATTATTTTTTTCTTGTCATTAATGTCTTAGAAAATTGATTATTACAATATTGAAAACATTTGTGAGACCTGGAGACCTCAAACGGCACTCTCTTGTCTTATAGAAATAATATGAAATTATGTTAAAATTTAAATTAAAAATTAAATGAAAAAAAAATTTGTTAAAAAAAATAATATTAGTTAATAAAGACCGATCAAGATAACATTAACAGGGAACTTCGAATAAGTTCGCCGTGGGAAAGTTCCTTCTGCGGATGGGATGGAAAGAATAAATAAATACGAGTTCCGTGTTCAAACAAGACACAGACGCAGAGAAGTAAATTGAAGAAAAGAAGTTTATAATTTTCCAACAGAAGTTAGAAAAAAAAAGAAGAAAATGTAAGCCAAAAGACGGGAGAGCAACTCGTTCCCCTCGGAGGGACGTCTGACGGAGATGATGTAAGCCGACGAATGCCAGCAATGGTGGACTACTACGACGAGACCGATAAGGACAGTGAATATGGTGAACCGTGTCCAATGAACTTGTGAACATTTAGACATTTCGTGGTATACGGATTACTGAGATGAATTATTGATATAAGGTCGGCAAACTCTCGCTCAGGTATGTGTAATGTAGAACACGACGGAACTCACTCTCTCTCTATCAGAAAAATATATCAGTTGTAAAATTTGGTTTTTAAAAGTATTTACAATCCACTTCAAATTATATCACGCTTTTTTTCAATAAATATTGTTATGACTATAATTAGCTGAGTCAATTCCAATCCCGGACCTCGGCGTCACGGATCCGCGCGCCAAACGCGACGGTCAAATTCGGCCAATTTTGGCATCCCGACATCTTTTAACAGCGCCTACCCTCCGCGATCCTCACACATTTTAAATGGAGAAAATTATTAAAGACAAATTAAAAAAAATAATTATTATTTTCGTTATATGCAAAAAAACTTTTATAATTCAAAATAGGTAAACTTTATAGTACTAATATTATAGTTTCTTTCATTTATTTTTGAAATACAATATCAGTCACTACTATTATCGTCAAAATATATTTTTATCGATATAGGAACTAGTTTTATACACAAAGTTTTTATATCTAGATCTTCCAAAGATATCTAATAATTCCTGCTGATCAATGACTGACATTAATGGAAATGCTCATTTATTTTGTGTTTCAAAATACTTCTAATTCTTAAGTATTAATAAATTTAAACCTGTCAATATTCTATTAAAATGAAAAATATTTTCGAAAATTTATGTATACAATCTCTGTTTACGTATAGAATCTTAATTTACCTTTAGAATATTATGTATAGAATCTTAATTTATTATCCATAATTATTTTTCTGATACGTTTTACTTAAAAGAATCATTTAACTTCTGTAATTCTTTATTAAAAATAAATCCTGAAAGATTGATTTTTAACAAAAATACTGTATGACTTCATTATTATTCCAGAAGATAATTTTGATCGTCATATCTATCTATAAATTTGTCAATATTCTTTTAAGATGGAATATTTTGCATAAAGCTAAATATACAACTTCAATTTATCGAATGTCTATCTGAATTTATTTAAATCTTAGAAATTTTCCTTTAAACGATCCATTATTTTTTTAATCTTTCTTTTGAAATATAATTTTATAAGTTTACTTACCTGAAATTTGATATGACTGATTTTAATTACTAAAGTCATAACATATTCTTCTTCAATATTGATTTCTCTAAGAATTAATATTCTGTTTAGGTGGAAATTTATAAATATAGCTAAGTACAGTTTAGAAATTCTATTAATATCTATCTAAATTTATTTTTATTCATAGGAAATCATATGTTATTTATTTAGAGGACACTTTTTCTTCTTTAATTTTTACTTTATAGTTTACTCCAATATTTCATAAGGCTTCGAAAATTCATCATTCTAAATGACAATAATTTTGAAGAAAAATGAAAAATCTCAAACTCGGCAATACTATGTTGGGTAATTTTTTTTTATATAAAATTTATATATACAGTGGAACTTCCATAGTTGACCATCTCCCTACATTGACTATCTCTCTAAGTTGACCTAATTTTCGTAGACTGGACGTACATCATATGTACACAATAGAAAACCAACCTCTCTATATTGATTACCTCTATAAGTTGTATCTTGACCACCTGGAGTATGACACACAGTATCAATTTACTCTCTATAACTTGACCAGTTGAGTCCAGTCTGTATCAAGGGCAAGAATAGTGAAGTGCAGAATTGGTAGCAATTTTCCAATCAGTATTGACTGAAGTACAGCCAAGCGGAAAAATGCTGTAAGCAATTGATGAAACAGAAGAAATAAGTGAGAAGGACACAGAAATTACAAATATTCCAAAAGAGGATGTCAATCATTTGATAATGCAGTTCAAGTCATTTGCCGTGGAAAAATGCCCAGGTATGCTGAATGGTGTAGCCAGAATTGAGTGCTTTCTCTGCTTACCTTCATAAGAATAAGAAACAGACTAAAATTGACTCTTTTTTTCCAGAAAGAATGAACAAACCCTGAGAAAACAACACACAAGTAAATGTATTGATGTTGCATGACACAGTATTGTATGGATAATTTTCCTATGTTTTCACTATCTGTTTTTTTTTGTATGGCATTCTCTAATAAAATCTGCACAATAAAATGAAGTACGTGCATATGCCAGTACAGCTTAATAATAACTTAATAATTGATGAAAATCATGAGTTACATAACATTTAATGATTGTTCCATATGTTGACCAACTCCGTATGTTGACCAGATTTTTCACTCCCTTGGGTGGTCAACTTTTGGAGGTTAAACTGTATGTGTAATACAGATACAAGCCTATATATATACAGTATATATAAATATTTACTCAGTATCTATCTAAATTTATTATCATTTGAGCATACTTTTAGCCTCCATGCTCTTGTAAAGGATGTTTAATATAAATACATATTTTACTTCATGATGCGAAATTAAAATAAAAGTAAATAGCACTGATCAAGAGAGAGAAAGGGAAGAAAAGGAGGTTTATAAGATCACTTTTTTTCTATCATCACTAATAATTTAAGAATTAATTAGTAGGTTTTAGTGAAATTTGATGATAATGTTCTGCTATTAAAAATCATCTCGACACCGTTTCGTTTAATTATACAAGTGTAATCAATGTGACATCAATGTATTTGATTATTATTAAAAATGTTTATTTTATATCAATTTTATAAAACACTTTCATAAAATTTTATATTATACAAGCTATTTAATAGATTTTTTATGACATACTGTAATGTATTTTAATTTCTTAAACTCTAATTATTCTAAAATAAAGAATACTTTTAGAAAGTAGTTGATTATGTTCTTTCCGGAACTGTTTATTTTTTCGATTATTTTACCCATAATTTCTTAATCAAGTTTACACAAAAACTGATCAGTTTATTTCTTTATTTCTTTCTATAGAATTATATAATTTTCCTATATTGTATAATGATCCATATCGATAATGTTACGTAATATATAAATACAGTATATGTTCAAAAATTATATCAAGTCATTCAACAAAGAGAAAAGAAACAATTATTTTGCATTATTTTCTCCTTAACCACGATGTTTTTATGATGTCAGAATTTATTATTGTAAGCTATATTTATATACATATTGATTTAATTGAAGAACAAAAATAAACATACATACATATAACAACACGTTTGTAATTTATTATATGAATTTTTTCAATTGTTTACAGTTTTTCAAATAATTAATAATAAAAAATTTAAATTAAATTCTTAATTCAGAAGATAACAACTTAAAAATCATTATCAGATTATCATAGCATTACAATTGATCAGTTATTTTTTCTTTATACATTTTTAAGAATAAAAAAATGAAATATTGAAATCATTTATTTAATTTTTAATACACAAAAGATGAAAGCATTATTTAAAATTCTAATTACAAAATAATTTAAATTTTATATTTCTAGTACAAATACTCAAAAACTGATGTAGAAAAGAAGTTGCTGAGAAAGTACGAAGCTCCAGCTGCTAATAAAGTGGCTTTTATGGCATAACTTCTCAATTGCATTCTAAAGTACATATTAATCATATAAGAAATTAGAACTTTTAAAATTAAAAATTTATTATTTAAAACTTACCTTCGGACATTTTCCCTAGCTTTGGGAAGAGTAGAATGATCTTCATTTAATAAATATTTTCTTATGCCCAAAATAACATTTTCATAGTAAAAATCCCAATTAACACTTTTTATATCAAAATTAAACCTCTGTGTAAAATCATTAGAAATAATTAATCAAATATATATATTTTTTTTTTTTCAAAAATTACATGATTTAAAAATTTGATTACCTTCTTGTCTACATCTGACATTTTATCCCAAATCAGAAATTGGTTTTTGCAGTGAAAAAACCATTCGTCGACTGAGTATTGAGCAAAAGTAATCAATGCTTTGTCGACTTTTTTGTAAATCGAAGTCATTCTATTAAAAAAATTAATAAACTAATCTCAAATTTAAATTTGTAAATTGTCATTTGCAAATTTCGTTTAAAAATTTTATGTTTAAATATAACAAAATTTATAAAGGAAACTTCAAGAAATTATTGAAATTCTAATTGGAATTCCGATTGATTCTCAAAATATTCGTATAAACAATTTGAAGATAAATTATTTAAAATTATTCAAATATACCTTGGTTTTTTGCCTGATATAAAGAGTAAGGCATCTGTAAATGCTGCAGGAATATAATGATCAAACAAAATAGCAAGTTTATGCGTAATAGTAAAGTTTCTAGAGTTGCCTCCTGGAATCCGGTATAATTCAACACTTGGATACATAAAAACAGGCTTGTACAAAGCACTAAACATTTTATCCCATGAAAGTGGATTTAGAGTACTGGATGCACAGTGATAAATTTTAACATCTTCAGGTCTGCGAATATAAAAAAAGAAAATTATGGATTAGATTAAGATAAATATTATTTCTTAAAATAAAACTTGACTTACTTGTGTACTATTGTGTACCAAGGAATAGCTACCATCATATTGATACATAAATCTACAGGAATTATATCAGTGATTTTTTCTCTAAACATTCTTATTGTGCGGATAATTCCTTTCATTATCTGAATGAAATTTTTAAATTAATCATAAAAGTTGCTTTCAGTTAAGCTAATTTAAAATACTTACTCCTGCGATAATACCATTTGGACCATTTAAGCTATCAATCCATCCCTGAAAATAGGAATGAAACAACTGTAAAAATATATTAAAGCTATAATGGATATATAATTATAAGTAAGTTATTTTACCGACAAATTCAAGTTACTTTAACAGTTCGATTAGTATATTTGACGTGCAAAGTGAAACCAATCAAAAATTCTTTGAATTTGATAGTAATAAATTTCAATTCATGTCAGTCTAACCAAAGACAAATGCATCAAAACTTTCATAAGTATATTTATATTCAAGTAGCATTTCTCATAGTTTTATAGATTCTTTTACCTAAAATGTTCTTGTTTTAATTGTAATATAGCGCTGAAGATGACTCTAAAGCAATCGAAAGTATTCCGCTAATAAAGTTTTCATTTGAATAATTTACTTCTTTTGGTGCTTATTTTTTGAGTTGAATATCATAGTTTCATACTACACTGCCCTCCAAAAGTTAAGCACGGGTACGAAAATTGGATAGAACTGGTAAAGTATTCAATCAATTTACTTCAAAATGCGGACAAGTATCAAGCGAACAATAATACTTTCAAAACAAATAGCAAATATTCGCATTGATAACAAAGAGAAAAATGATATTTTCTATCATGACTCCTTATATGGTAGACACAAAAATACAAAGTATCGGTTTAATACAAAATATGTTCTCCTGAGGCATGAATGCTTGCCTGACAACGAGGTTCATGCTTTTGATGAGATGATCAAGCTGTTCTGCAACTCTTCTTCAAGAGCAGTTGGCAATTCTTGGAGTGAGCTTGGAATTGTTGGCAAGCAGCTATAGTTCTTTTGAGGGCATTTCATACATGCTCTATAGGATTAAAATTATAATATTCTTCTCATAGATTTTACTCTGTTTTCCGATGAAAGTTATTTAAGTGATTAAACTTTTCCAAATCTCCCACACTTTGGAGAGATCCATCATTAGCCGAATGATCTGGACCAGGAACTCTCTTGAAAAAATCTGTAGATGTGGAAAAAATCTAACTCTGTTTTCAGCTGGAAGAAATGCTTTATCACTCAACTACGTGACTAAATTATTACTTAATTTTATGAAGGTTTGTGAGAACTATATCCAGTGGTTTATTTGGTTTATTAACTTTTCCAAGAAAAGAGGAAATATGTTGTCATTGCCTATTTTGCACAGAATTTCCAATAATATATATCATCTAGAATTAATATTTGGTTGCAACTCTCTTTTGTAAAAAACTAAAATGCGCTCTCTCGTGAAAAACAACGTAATCGGTCGATCTTATAATTTCTAATTCTTTATATTAACTATGGATTTCTGCAAACCTTTGAAATGCTTGATGATTTATTTGTTGGTCAGATACTATTTCACAGTTTCCACTTTTCTTAATGAAAAATCTTATTTCTGACTTTTTATTGCATGTATTTCAAGATTTCTCTTGGTCTTTTGGATATAATTTTCTCTATATCACGATTTTAAATTTAGCAATTTACTATTAATTTTTTTCCTTTATTTTTTTAAATTATGCCATTTTGAATAAAATAAATATTTTCTGTACGACTGTCTTGTTGCCAAACTCCAACCTTTTGAAGAATTTCGCTAATTTTTTCCTTTAACTGTTATTTTTGATGAATTGTATATTATTTTCTTATAGATAGAATTCGTCCTGGAATGATAGAAATTTACCTTCGGTAATAATTAATATGAAGATTTAAAAAATTAAGCTAAAGGAAAACAGAAATAAAAGTTACAACTTTTGTATCTGAAAAATTTTTTGGGATTTATACTCATTGGAGTTATTCTTTGTGCAAAAAATAAATGTCCTGTCTTTTAGAATATCAAAAATTTTAAGTTATTCTCTACTCTTAAAGAATAGATTATAGATATAATCAGTAGTGGAATTCAAATAATTTAACAACCGATTCGCCTAAAAATTAACAATTCAACAAAAATTAGGTATCGGTTCTGCCGAACCGGTGCGGACCCGGCTGAATCCCACACGGAATACAGTATATAATCTAAATAATGTTAAAAGTTACACAAAATTTAACATCATTAATATCAGTTAGTTACCATTTCAAATATTTTTTTTATTTTTTAGAATTTTTGGGGAACTTATGTATATAATATTAATTAAGCTTATTAATTTTAGAAATTATAATATTTTTCCTCTCTGTATCTATAGGATCTATTGCTGTATGCTATATACAGTAAATGAATTAATTCTGTATTCAGTGCTACGAATCATACGTATTTAATTCATCTGTATATATATTCAGAATGTAATAAATAAAATCAACTTACAGAAACTGGTTCCTTCCAAGATGGCGATACAATAGATGGACGGAAAATAGCGATTGGCAGTTTTTCACGTTCTCTAAGTAGTATCTTTTCACCAAGATTTTTGGTGAGAGAATATGTATTTGGATAATTTCCTAATAATTTTGGAGTTATACTATCTAACATTTCATCATCCATCCATCTGTATAGAAAAGCAATTATTATTGTGCTGCTAAAACAGTTTAATAAAATTTTTCCAAAAAAATATTACTTGATAGCTTCAATTAATTGCTCAGGTTCTACAGTACTTGGATATATCACTTCTTCAGTTTCATGTTTATCACAATTGCAATAAGCTGTCGAAACATGCACCAAAGCCTAGTATTTAAAATAATTAAATATTTCATAATTTATGCATAATGAATTTCATGTTAAATAATGAGTTTAATATTATTACCTCAATTTTTGGCAATTCCAGACAAACTTCAACTAATCTCTTTGTGCCAAGAATATTTTGTTCTACAGCTATTCTATTAAAGAAAAATGGATTTAATTAACCTTGAATATTTTAGTTAAATATGTTGCAGAAATTAATAATTTACCGTAATTTCTCATCAAATCTTACTGTGGCAGCGGCATGATAAACTATAGTAACTTCTGAAGCCAATAATTCCAAATCGGATTTGCTAATCCCTAACAAAGGTTTGCATAAATCTCCTTGAATAATTTGCAACTTTTCCCGATAATTTGGTTGTTCAATTTTCAAACGATCGAAAACCTGTTAAAAAACATAATGAAACAATATTTAAATGATTAATAGATAGAACTTTTAAGCGATTTCAATGATAACTGAAAATCCTTTATAATTGATATGTTAATAAAAATCTTTCATCAGTTTAATTCTTATGTAAAGGTTAAATACTGTACTTTATATATATAAACTTGCGAACCCGCAGTTTCTATTTCCTTTCATCAATAAATTATCAAAAAAATTCTTATACTCTGAATAGCTCACAATCTTTTTTATATTTAAATATTTCAAATTTCATCGATTTATAGAAGGCGTGTGAAACTCAGTTTAATTCAAGGGCCATATAATGAGCTTGTAAGATTGCTGCAGGCCACATCACATTTAAATTTTTTAAAATTATATTTTGGATTAAGGATTTAGAAATTTATATAGAATAATTAGAAACATTGTGTAATCAAATAAATATATTACAAAAATATATAATTACTACATAATTGCTTTAAATTATACATATTTTTTAATTTTAATTCCTCAATTTCTTTTTTTTATTTTTTTTTTTTTAATTTGATTCCTAACTATCAATCTTTAATTTTCTATTAAGCGTTAAAAGTCACATTTTCTGTACAAAAGCAAAAGGTTTCATTAAAATTCTATAAATTCAAATAACCATAATTACACATATTTTTTAAATATGTTTTTAAAATAAATCTTTAACAAGCCCGTTAGCCCGTCTTTTATACACGTCCTTCAAAGAGTGATTGCTTGGAACGTGATCATTCTGTTTGTCCATCCAAAAAGAAAAAAATATAGGTTCTCATTTATGGCTTTTTGTTTCTTAGTAAGAAATTTTACACAAAACAATATGCATTTATAGTCCTTGCAGGACAGCATTTAGTAAGGTCGGTTCCATAGGTGAGGCAGTGAGGCAATCACCTCAGGCACCTAATTGACATAGGTGCCAAAATGAATTGTAAAAATATGAAATATATAATGAAGAACAAAAAAATATTAATGTGACAAAATTACTAATAATACATAAATAGAAAAATATTCTGACTGTGTTTTATCAGTTATAATAACTTTGAGATTAATTAAAAATAAACATAATGTATTTATTTTTACTTAAATTAAAGAGTTATCATAATTTTAGTTTTGTGGTTTATTGCACCTGAAATTATCGTTATTATATTTTTAAATAAAAGCTACAGTGAACCACACTACCTTTCCCTCAAGACATGAAAAAACGATCTGAATGAACGAAGAATGCTGGTATCAAATTGTGATTCCTAGGGTGATGACAGAATATATTTTAAAACTTTACCATGACATCCCTACATCAGGTCATTTAAAAACAAAAAAAATGCGTCAAAAAATAGAATCTCAGTTTTATTGGCCAACCCTACGGAGAGATGTAAAAGATTATTGTGATCATTGTGAAAACTGCTGCATTAGGAAACGGATACATCCGCGAACTCAATAACCTCTCCAACTATTTGCAGATGTTGATGCCCCTTTTTTACGAATGGGAATAGACATTTTAGGGCCATTACCTACTTCCAATCAAGGAAATAAATATATTTTGGTAATGGTGGATCATTTTTCCCGTTATGCAGAATGTTCTGCGCTCCCAGATCAAAAAGTTGATACGATTGCACGTGCTTTTGTAGAACGGATAATACTCTGACACTCGCCACCAAAACAACTGCTCTCCGATAGAGGTGCCAACTTTATGGCTCGGCTCATGGAAGAA
The DNA here is from genome assembly GCA_000484575.1 of Olivierus martensii. NCBI lineage: Eukaryota > Metazoa > Arthropoda > Arachnida > Scorpiones > Buthidae > Olivierus > Olivierus martensii. The sequence continues at coordinate 1,354 of AYEL01090380.1, read as the reverse complement.
ATTTGCAAAGCTCTAAAAATAGAACGAATATACACCTCTGCATATCACCCAGCCACAAATGGAATAGTGGAGCGTTTTAATAAGACATTAATAGACATTATAGCTCACTATGTAGACAGAGATCAAAGAAACTGGGACGAATGGATCCCATACGCCCTCTATGCCTATAACACAACCGTACATTCGTCTACAACTGAAAGTCCCTTCTATCTGATTTATGGACGTGATCCTAACTTTATTTTTGATATAGACACATCACCTCGAAGATCTCGATATGATATCGATGTATTAATAAATTACAAAACCGAAATGCTGCCCAGACTTCAGAATGCTTATGAAGTAATTCAAAAATATTCACAGGAGGAGGCACAAAAACGAAAAAAATTTCACGACAGGAGACACAAAGGATATACTATTAATCTAGGGGACAGAGTATATTTACAGGAACTTCAAACTAAGCCTGGTTGTAGCAAAAAATTAGCTCCACGTTGGACGGGACCTTTTCGAGTTGTAAGACAACTGGGACCCGTAAACTTCGAAATTCAACACATAAAAACCCAGAAAAAGCAGCAAGTCCATGCAAATAGGCTAAAACCTGCCACAGGGGAGTATGGCTTAGATGACGATATAGCAGCTACAACTGAGAGCGATTGGTGGGACACAAATGATGTTATTGAGGGACAAGCAGAGGTAGAACAACCACCTGAACCTATTGACAACATTTATTGGCGATATTGGGACGAACAAAGAATGCTAGCTCCTCCTTCCGAACATAGAAAACCAAGCATACCTGCCCAAGAGGATGCTCAACCGAGATACGCGCTTAGAAGTCGTGGGCCTGTTCCAGATGTTCCATGGATTTTACCTACTTCCACTAGGCAGAGGCATGATGCAGATACAATGAATGGACTGTCAGAATGGCTAGATAGACTAAGTATTCGAGTTGCAGATATGAAACCACAGAATAGGAAAGAGTCGTTTGTATAAATATATCGCATTATCTTAATGAATTAGGCTGTTCATTTATCTATTTTCTCCTCTTATTTTGTTATTTAAAAATTATACACGAAATTCTAAGATTAGGTTATTTAGATAACTCTTTTTCTTTCAGGCAATATAGCACTAACCTTCGGCAAACATGATTGGCTCATTGATATTGATATGATTGTCTCAAGCAAAGCCGAAAACCTCGAACTAACAAAGGGAATAGTCTTTATACACCAAGGTAATTTTCTTGTAACGACTAGCAAGTGTACCCTAGTCATTGACATTACCATGGACTCCTTCGATCAACATTTAGATTTCTTGGAACAACACATTCAGTATTTAGAAAACATGTCGTCACATCCTCAGC
>AYEL01090379.1:0-25660 GCA_000484575.1 Olivierus martensii | reverse complement strand
TCAAAAAATTGATGGAAACTCAAGAAAGTCTCGAAGAAACATTACATGCCTATCAATATGCTTTTTATACTGGATCGGCATTGAGATATATAGAAACTGCCTTCTCCGAATTCAAATTCCAGTTAACTGACTTTAGGGAAGCAATAGATGTTTTGGGCCATGGACAACTGAGTCCGTATTTTGTCCCTCGACAAACCTTGCTTTTAACATTATTAAACATAAATGCGGCCCTACCACCTGAGGTATCTCTAATTGAACCACCGCGGGAGGAAAATCTTTTTAAGTTTTATCACTGGTTAACTGTCACTTCAGCTGCATTACCAAATAAGCTTCGTATCTTCGTAGAAATTCCGTTAGTAACTCCCGAAGGATTTTTTGACTTATATGAAGTCCTCAAATTTTCAGCCTATTTTCCAAAAGTGAATGCTTTTGCATTCTATCAAACAGAATATCCATTCAAATGGAAGTATATCCATATCAAACAGAATATCTTTATCAAAGAGTCGGCAATCGTACATAATGTTAAGTGCGAACGAAGTGCAAAAATGCAAGCAAGGATACATTTCCATGTGCTCACCTGAGGTACCAATATTGCGAATTCCATTTTACACCTGAGAATATGCCCTATTTTTAGGATAGGATGCTATTGTCGATACGATGTGCGAGAAATGAGTTTCGCGAAACCACTTTCCGATTTTTTATAGAATCAATCATCAAGGAACATGGATTTATTCCACACCTACTCCATTGAATTTAATAATTGAATGTCCTTATAATAAAAGTTCCTCTGAATCCCATTCAAACATAGTAAAGTTAAGAAATACAGGCGTCCTAACACTTCTGCAATATGTACAGGTTATTCACCTGGCATTCTTCTAACCTCTCACTTTCAATTTCGATCATCTTTTTCATTATCCATCAAAAAACATGTAGTAATTCCGCCAATTTTAGATATTTTAAATGACACCAAACAAAACATGCTTCGAAATTTTAGCGGTTTTGCCAGTCAGTCAAAGGATAAAAACACCCATATCACTTCTCTAACTTTACCGCCAGAGAGGACCTTCGAACCGATGGTGGCTGCTTAAAGAGGTTTGACTGTATTTATTACATTCAGATTACAGACACTCATACACAGAATCACATTAAATGGTGGCCCTTATTAAGTTATAGTGCCACCTTCGGCATTTATCATTTTAGAGAAATTATAATTTTAATTTAATATTTATTCCTTAATTTTTAAATTATGAATAACAACAAAATATTTTGGATGCTGCAGAAATTCAAAATTTTTCTAACAATATCTTATAGGAATCTGTACAGTGGTTCAACTGCAAAAGGGATATCCAACAACCACATTTCACTATTAACATATATGATTCATACAATTATATACATACAATTCATTGTTAATTTTTCACGACACACCGTGAAAAGTTTAGCGGCACAGTAGTTGAGAACTACTGTGTTAGACTATACTTGTATTCTAAATTTGGTTGAAAATGGATGGATTATATGATTGTAGAGATATTTACAGAGAAGTGATCTTCCATTTCTTCCCTTTATTTTCACTCTATTGTGTTGAATTTTCAATGTATTTCAAGTAACGTAAAAAATACATATTATAATCCAAATTTTGTAGAAATTGGTTGAATATAGATTTTATACAGACGGACTACTGTCTTAGACAGAATCAAGGAAAGAAATTTATTTATAAAGTGTTCTGGCCATAGTGCTAAAACCGTGGTCATCAGAAGGTGTGCTGCTTCCACTTGGTCTGCTATTTTGAATTTTCTAATTTCAAGCAGGTAATGGATTCTCTAATATGAATAACATGTTTGAAATGCATATTTATGAATCATTTACTTTTTGAAAATAATAATCATATTTTAAAATTTTTTGATAGTTGATCCTTGAAAATCTCTTAAATTTGGAACTTTCACAATAAACCAATTCATAAACCAAGAATTACTTGCATATGCTACTGTTAACTTTGCATGAAAAATCACCACCAAATACAACATATATCAAAATTGCAAAAGTAATATTATCTAGCAGTTTTTGTGCTATACTTTTTGTAATCGAAGTGGAAACCAGTTTTTACATTTATTAATGTAGTTCAAAGATAGGGAAGAAAAACTGCAGAGAGGAAAATATCAAAATCTCTCAGTTCTAATATTTAATAGTAATGAAAGTTTAAATTTCTTTAAAAGATAAATACAACTATCAAATTGCTTTGCTAAAATTTTATTTTAAATTTTTTTTTGTAAGATATAGTTTTATAGTGTGTGCTACCTATCCTTTAATTTTTATACAGTTCAAATTTAGCTAATGAGATTGTAAGATATTGATCTTATCAGCAGTGAAACTTTAATTATTTTCAATTTTAAAATTATTTTTGTTCAGATTTTCTCTAGCTTAGATTTCTTATATTTTTGTTGTTGAAAAAAATGAACACGCATTCTTATGTTTCAATAACATTTATGTGAACTTTTGCACAATTATTGAAAGTAATATTTAATCTACTGTTATTTTGAACAATTTTTAAACTATCATATCATATTTTATTATATGATAGTTTTAAAAATGGAGAGATGATTAGAATTGCAGTATTTTTATTTTATTTTTTTCAAATGTAAACAGTTTATTTAAATTGAAAGTTCATTGATTTGAAATATCAACAGTTTCTCACCAATAAATCAAAGCAATTTTAGCAGTTGAGATCACTCCTAAATTTTTAATTTAGTAGCAAACATTTATGGCATTTCCACCGTCTTCAGGCTACCAAAATTCAAATAAGTTTGAGCATTTAACTGTTTATATATGGCAACAAGACATTACTATGGTAACTTATTCTCAATCAGAATTTCTTTTTTCAAATCTGATTATTTCAGTTCTATAGATAACACACACTTATATAATATATATAAAACATTAACATATATAGTATGCTTATACATGTATCATCTAATGAGGTATACTTCTATATGCTATAAATTGTTACAGTCCATACTTTTCACCAACATTTTATAGCAAATACTGAAATATACCTACCTAATAATAAATATGAGGTATATTTCAGTATATGCTAGATGATTTATGTATGTAGGGTGGCCAACTTGTTTATCATTAAGATTGACTTTATATGTTGAAAATGAGTTCACAATCTACTTTCGAAATTCTTCGTTTGATAGTGAGAGTAGAGGTAGGAGCTCAAAACCACATATTCCAAAAAGACATTAGTCTAAAACGAAATATCCAGCAGCAGTGACAGTTTTTCCTTTTACTTTACTCATAAATCTAAACAGAACACTTCATTTCAATTCACACAATTCTCAATTCATAGGTGCCATGTTGGCATTGTCAGCAAATTTATAATTTTATCTAAATGCTCTGCTGCTACCGGCTATTCTGTTTTGGGCCATACTCAGCAATAAAACAAAATTTTGGTTTTAGTTGTCTAGAGAAGGCAGTATGCAGTAAGAGAGTTATCTAATAACTTACGAAGATCGACTACAAATTGTCCCGCAGTTGATCGCGATCGACCTATTGGCCACCGCTGATATATGTTATGTAGGTGTGTGTTATCTGTAGAACTAAAATAATCAGATTTGAAAAAAGAAATTTTGATTGAGAATAAGTTACCATAGCAATGTCTTGTTGCCATAAATAAACAGTTAAATGCTCAAACTTAATTTTGGTACCCTGAAGATGGTAGAAATACCAAAAACATTTGCTACTAAATTAAGAATTTAGGAGTGATTTCAACTGTTAAGAGTGCTTTGATTTATTGATGAGTTAGAAGAGTATAAGCAGTAAGTTATACAATATGCATAAACTGTTTATTACAGAACTATGGTAATTGAATTACTTAATTTCTTCAATATCTGGTAATTATTTTGTAATTGATTTTTAGATATATTCCAAATTCATAATTTTAATTATTATTAGATTGAGACATTAACGTTAAAATTTATTATTAATTTTATAAAATACATACAATTGTAAATTATAAGAAGGAAATAATTTATTAAACCATTAAAAAATTTATTGTGATTTGAATATAATAGTTTTATATTTATGTGGTCAGTGATATATGTCATTATTTGTTATATTATAAATTACAATTTTGTATTTTTATAGGTACAGCATCTGAAGAGCCAATACAAGGATAAACATCTTCACTTCATCAAATGCCAAGGACTTTTTGTGTAACAGTCCCTAATAATTATGCATGAAGACAATGTGTATTTTGAAAAAGACACTTATTCAAATATAGTGCGTATATATATATAATTGCATGTTTAAATACATGCATACATTTATATATTTATATGTATGTTATATATACATATATACATACATATTCAAATGATTAGCATTATATTATATAATGCTGATTTGATGTGATTCAGTTTCACAAATTTTAAATTTATATAAATGTTTGATAAGTTGTAGATTCATATGAATTTAATCATTTAAATGATTTGTATAAATCTTATCTATGGAAGAGATGAGAAACAGTGCATCAAGAATTGCTGAAATAATTATTTAAATGTTTGTTTCTATTTGAAATACTTCATTGTCATCGTCATTATCATCATCATCGATGTCATCATTCTTTCTCTCTTATCAAAGTTGGTGTCAACATACCATGAATCTTATTATTGGCAGTGATTGGATTTTATGCAAACTAATAGATTTTTAGCATTAAATATTCATCTGTAGAAATAGTTAATGTACCAGTTCTTTTCTGCACTCATGCATATTTATATTGTGAAAATGAGAGAGTAGCATGATAAATAGCGTGAGAAACATAATGGGTGATTGCCTTTTAAATATTTGTTAGCAGTCGATAATAATATGACTGATCTTACGTATGTTGTGAAATTGTCGGTTTAGAGAACAATCATTATTGTCCCTTTTGAAGATCAGTAAAAGACATTGTACAATTTACATCTGATGTCACATGTAATATTTGTATGATTACTTATGCTTTTTTGTTACCCATGTAGGTATTAGAGGCCTGACGAGGTTCTGAATAAACATCGCTCGAGCGAAAGCAGTAACAATATGTGGTAATTGCTTCTCTTTTATTTCACATTAATTTTGAAAATATAATCAGTTTTGTAAATTTGGGAGAAGTGTTATAATCTAGTATCATGCTTTTCCCACAATATTCAGAAATAATAAAAATTTAAAAAAATATTTGAAAAAAATTGATCTAAACTATGATGCTATAGCAGATCAATTAATAATGAACATAAAAAATATTACACCTTTTCATTTGTTTATAAATTTCTAATGATTAATCTGAATTTGAAAAATTGTTTTTAAGTTTATTCTGATCTTAAATAAATACTTTCTATCAACATTTGATTGTGCAATTTTGTGTTTTAATTAAATTGATTGCATGTTTTATTTTCTATTGAATAACTTAATATTTTAAATGAAAACAGAATTTGATTTGTGACCTAGATTTGCATTAATTATTATTTGATACTCAAAAATATGTTAAAAATATAATTGTTTATAAAAATACATATAGATAATTTTTCTCAGAATATGCATTATTTCAATTTTTGTATCACATAATATAATGCATATGTGAGGTCATTCAAAAATTATCAAATCACATTTTATAGATTTAATTTATTAATCATACAAGGTAAAAATTCAGATAAAATAATTCTTTTGTTTTAATTTTTTTGAAGTATGTATGTTGAATGAATGGATTTGTAAGAGTGAATGGCACAATCCTAATTTAATGAAATCACTTAATTCTTCTTCCTGCATATTCCCAGGCTGACTCAGAAGATGAACGAAATCCAGTACTTCTGGTGTTGAAGTTGGCAGGCATAACTGTTGTCTGGTTTATCGTATAAGGTAGATCTGCCAGCATCTATGCAGAAACATCCTCAACGTTTTGTTTAGAGAAAGATGGTAGGGAAATGAATGAACACACACATTGATTGCATAGAAAAAGCTGCATTTAAATTTTAAAAGTAATTTTTAATTAGGCAAGTTATTTGCATATTTCTGTGCAGTTTTTTTCCAAAAGTGAAAATTCGAGATTACTTGTTTTATCATATAAAATTCACAATAATTCAATAACTTACTAATTATTATCCTAAAAGATTGTAATGTTTTTGATAATTACAGGTTTGTAGAACTTATCAACTTGGCAAACTATGGTTTACGTGATGTTGCACAGTTAAATAACAAATTCCACTTTAAATTAAATAAATTTATATTATTAATTATTTCAATATAAAAATTCTAATTAGTTTTTGTTTGTTTACAGGTATTATTGTAATGTTACTCCATTGTGAAATGATGATGATTGATTATTTTAAGGAAGAAATTAATGGAAGTGTAAACATGATAAATAAATAGAAAAAAAGGATGTTTTCCATACAATATAGTGCTTTTAGCTTTCTGATTTACAAGTAAGGCAAGTGGTTTTATATGAATGATTATAACTATAATAAAGACATTTATATCCTACCTAAGTGCTAGAAAAAAGAATTTATCATTTAAAGGTAGCGTAATTTTTTGAACATTAGTATCTATATAATTATTTAACAAAGTAATATAATATTTCAAGATGGCAGAATTTCTATCAAAAATTTTCACATCATAGATATTTATATTCAAATCTCTCAATAAATAGATTAATTAATAATATATGAAGAATCAGAATAATCTAATTGGTCCAATCATTTAACACATATTACACAATATATAATATACAACATGTTTAGTACTCTGGGTTTAGTGCAAGAATAAATTTTGAGATACAAAGAAAACTTAATGTATTTCTAAATTTTAATTAGAGGAATAGCTGTAATATAACAATTTTAATAAAATATCCATTAATTTATCATTTAGTTATGGATTCGTTTTTAATTTTAAAAATAAAATTTTTTTGTAAGTTTTATAAATAGATAAATAAATTCTAACCTCTGGACAGTCATCTGGTATAGGTAGGCATGTTTCTTTTACTACAGTTAATTCATCGTCTATTAATTTGCATTCATATTTCTGACAAATATCAGCTGGATTATTCCATTTTTCATTCAATGAATACAAAGTGTCAAAATGAACACAATGTGTTTTTAGACATTTACCACAACATTCATTTTCTGATGGCAACTGTTCTTCTTCTCCCTATAAAAATTGTTATTAATTTATTTATATAAAATTATACATAGGTGGTTGCATTTTATACAAATTAGAATTATGCAAAATTTAAATGATACATTAAATATTTAAGTTATTTGTATTGCTTGTTATTATTAAATATTGCCAAAATATAGTACATTTATATTTAGATCGTATAAATATCATATATGTACAATACAGCTCTTACTTAATTGGAAGATTTGGAAATGCAATTATTATTATACAGATAGGCCTCGTTTAGTGCGAGTTCGAATAATGCGATTTCGATTAGTACGACTTATAAAATTGATACCATATTTGATTAGTGCGACTTACAAAATTAGTGCGAGTTCGAATAATGCGATTTTGATTAGTGCGACTTATAAAATGCGAGTTCGAATAATGCGATATTCGATTAGTGCGACTTATAAAAATTTGCGAGTTCGAATAATGCGATTTCGATTAGTGCGACTTATAAAATTGACATCGTTTTTCAGAAAATTCTTATACAGGGAGGCCTCAATTAGTGCGATATTCAATTAGTGTACACGACGCTCTTCCGATCTTATGTACAGGTAGGCCTCGATTAGTGCGAATTCAAATCTGATATACAGGTAGGCCTTGATTAGTGCGAGTTTGAATAATACACATATTTATTAAATTTGTCAAGCAACTATAGGTAGGCCTCGATTAGTGTGAGTTTTATTTGATTAGTGCGACTTACAAAAATGATACCGTTTTTCACTTAGTGTGAGCAAATATTCGATTAATGCGAGTTTCAGTTAGTGAGAGCAAATATTCAATTAATGCGAGTTGTAAGCATAGACCATCTTACTAACAAAGCTCCGCCTTATGATGTCAATTAACAAATTACCTACTAACAAAGTTCCGCTCCTTTTATGATGTCAATTAACAAATTACCGTTAATTTTCGGTTAGTAAGATTTATGATGTCAATTAACAAACTACCGTTAATTTTCGGTTAGTAAAACCAGCGAGTTGTAAGCATAGACCAGTCTTACTAACAAAGCTCCGTCTCCTCCTATGATGTCAATTAACAAATTACCGTTAATTTTCGGTTAGTAAAACCTAACTATGATGTCAATTAACAAATTATCCGTTAATTTTCGGTTAGTAAAACTGGACGAGGAGCAGTCCAAGAATGGTTAATTTTCGGTTAGTAAAACCGGACGAGGAGCAGTCCAAGAACAGTCGAGTCTTACTAACAAAGCTCCTTTTATGATGTCAATTAGCAAATTACCTTAAATTTTCGATTAGTAAAACCGGACGAGGAGCAGTCCAAGAACAGTCAATTTTCGGTTAGTAAAACCGAACGAGGAGCAGTCCAAGAACGGTCACAAGTTTTTGGTTAGTAAAACCGGACGAGGAGCAGTCCAAGAACAGTCACTTTGCTTTGAAGGGGTGAAACTTTCGGTTAATAAAACCGGACGAGGAGCAGTCCAAGAACGGTCACACTTCGGTTAGTAAAACCGGACGAGGAGCAGTCCAAGAACGGTCACACTATTGTTAGTAAAACCAGACGAGGAGCAGTCCAAGAACAGTCACTTGGCTTTAAAAACCGGACGAGGAGCAGTCCAAGAACGGTCACACGATTTTGAAGGGGAGTAAAACCGTACGAGGAGCAGTCCAAGAATGGTCACACAATTTTGAAGAGGTGAAATATCAGAAAGCAGTCCAAGAACAGTCACTTGGCTTTGAAGGGGTGAAACATCAGTAAGATCTTTTTGCCGTTAACTGTTTAACATTACTGTATTGAAGGGGTGAAACATCAGAAAGATGGGCATTTTGCCATTAACTGTTTAACATTACTGTACTATTACTTGGCTGGCTTTTTCCTATTAACTGTTTAACATTACTGTACTATTATTTAGCTTTATGGGCTTTTTTGCCATTAGCTATTTAACATTACTATTATTCAGCTTTTGTATCTAACTGTTTAACATTACTGTACTATTATTTAGCTTTGCTATCGTATAATTTGCCGATGGGTTTTTTGCTGTTAACTATTTAACATTACTATTATTCAGCTTTATCATCGTATATATACAGTAGAGTACAAAATTTTCTCTTTTAAAAAGTATCGAAATGGATAAAAGGAAGAACACTTCTGATTTTTCTCTTTTAAAAAGTATCGAAATGGATAAAAGGAAGAACACTTTTATTTTCTTTTAAAAAGTATCGAAATGGATAAAAGGAAGAACACTTTTGATGATGTTTAAAAAGTATTGAAATGGATAAAAGGAAGAACACTTTTGATGATAAAAAGGAAATGAAAAAAAGAAGAGGTTAGTGATTACACTACAGCAAAAATGGATGTGATTGAGTGTCATAAAAGCGGTTACGCTAATTCTAAGATAGGACGAGATCTCAAAATGCCTGAATCTACCATATCGAGATCTCAAAATGCCTGAATCTACTGTACAGAATATCATAAAACATACAAACGAAATACAAGAGAAAAGTAAAATTGCATAAATTTATTGTGGTTTGCAAACAACTACAAGAAATAGAAGTTTTGTAATAGAAATGGAGCGTCTTTTAGCTGTATGGATTGAAGACTGCAACCAAAAGCTCATACTGATTATTAAAGCGAACATCCAAGCAAAAGCTGGTAAGTTATTAATTTAGATGATGAATAACGATATAAAATATGAAAATAAATATTTCTTAAACAGTTAGTGTCAAGTTAGTATTATGGTTATTCATCGTGAAGGTTGGCTAATGGCCAGAATCTCACAAAGCAAGAACCAATTACCATATTTTACATAGAGTTAATACTTTGAATAGTGCAAATTCAAATAGTGCAAGAAATTCGTGGAACCAATTATTCGCACTAATCGAGGCCTACCTGTAGTATAAATCCTAAAACTTATAAATCTCCCTTATTTTATATTTATTCCAATGAGAAAACTAATCTTGAATTATGCAAGGTTTTCAGAAATGCATCTCTTGCATAAAATGCAACTGCATCATAATTTTGTAAATATGGTTTAATTTAATTTAAAACTAAATAATAAAAAATTTAATTCTTGTTCAAATATTATGTAATATTTAGCAATTTTTGACAAAATTAGCCTTGTAATATGAAATCTAAACTGTAGTTTGTCTAGCTTATGCATAAATCTGGTCTTGAGAACAGCCAAATGATCCTGAACAGTATAAACTAGCAGCTTTCTGTGACCTTTGAAAATCTCCAACTAAAGAAAAAATACACTTTTCAAACTATGAAGAAGTGACAAAGCATCATCATTCACAATCATAAGGTCAGATATTTACCAAATTCCTATCAAAAACAATAGAATTAATAGAGAAGAAGTGTACATAGGATATACTAAGTGCAGTCTTTGCATCAGAATCAAAGAGCATCAGCAAAATATTAAAAAGGGAAAGACCAACACAATCTTTGGACAGAAGCCTTAGAATATGACTTGAGGATACAATGGCCTAATATGGCCCAAAGTAATACAATGGCCCAAAGTAATACAAAACAATAAAAGGGGCAGAAGTAGCCATCAGAATCCTTAAAATTGCAGAAAAAACCAGAGCTATCCATGTTATTAACCAGAATGACTCTACTGATATTTCTAGTGCCTGGCTTTGATCCTTAAATTATTATTGAGTTACAACCTGGTGAAAACATATATCTCTGAAACTAATGTCTTTAACTGAATATAATGAACAATCTACCTTTACAATAAGTATTGAGCAATTCAGGCAGAAATATATTTAATTATCATAAATTATGCAAACATACGAATGCTTACAGCTTTCAAAAAGCCATCACCAGCAATAGAACAAGTTAATCTGATTTGAGACATAGCAAAATTTGAATATATATATTTCTGCCTGAATCTGTTCTTGAATTGTTTAATATTAATGAATTTGTTAGATTATCTAAGAACTACTCAAATATGCTCTAATATTCTAACTCACAAGTGTAATAAGACTTATTCTTGTCTTTGGCTCTCTAAATTGATCACAGTCTTGGACAAATTCTTTATGGAGATAAAGAACTTGTATACTAAACTATATTTTGTATACTAAATATTAATCTAATATCCAAATCAGAACCTCTTTTTCCATCTCAGGAAATAATGAACATTTTTTTACTTTTTCCATTTTTATCTATTTGGCTAGTGACATGGCTAGTATCTATTTGGCTAGTATCTATTTGCTAAAACATATTTCACCCACTACAGAGTACACTCAGACCCTACTTTGCATCAGAGATGTGTTCTTCAAAAACATGATGCAAACTGAAATGACTTAAATCAGTGGTTTCCAAACTTTCTGTGTCTGCGCCCCCTTTTTTCATAAAAACTTGGTACGCCCCCTCATTCCATAACAGTCTAATTTTATAAATACTTTCTACTTATAGTTTAATATTACAAAACAATATACCATATTCTGTATAAAGTTCTTATACATAAAAATATATACATTTATTATAATGTGATCATTTTTAATACAATTAAATAAATCTTACAAAAAAAACGAAAAATAGAACATATGTCTAATGCAACATAATATTTAATGCAATGGGTAGGCTTGTTTTTCAGCACAAATTCTCTCAAATCAGGTGTCATGGAAGATATCACTACTCACAATTCTTTTTCAATCAATAAATGAGATTGTAAGTTTGTCTTTAAAACAGCTAGAGCAGAAAGTTTCTGGGTATACAATTATTTGTACTGTATTTATAATCCTTTTGCTGATTAATTTTTTCTTGATATCAATTTAAATTTATTTTTTATCTTTTTGTCTCAAAAATGATATTTTTTTTTAATTCTTCCATGCCCCCTTGGAATAGACTCCTGCCCCCTAGTAGGGTGCACCCCATAGTTTGGAAAACACTGACTTAAATCAAAACAATGATTTCCATAAAATACCATTGGAATATGGATGATAGGGAACCAACACTACTGTTTTCAATAAATTGAAAATTACAAGAAGCATTTACAACATGTTCATAATTGGAGCAAAAACTGAACAGTATTATACAGAACTTGTATAAAGAAATCCAAATTACCTCTATTTTAAAACACTAGCAATTATCAGTACAGAAAATTTCATTTTGTTTACTAAATGTTTTATATATATAAAACAAATTGATAAGAAGTAATAATATTAACCTCTCACCTTTCAAATTAAATTAGTTTTTCTGATGGAAACCACAAAACTGGATATGAAATCATTAAACTTTGAATTCATTTTTCACAAAAGCTACGACCTAATTTAAAAGATGGTTCCAATCATTTCTGCCAATGGAATCATTTATGTAAAAGTAGTTCTTTGTTTATGAGTTGTTACTTAATGAGATCCTGAGTTTAAAAGTTATTTTTCAAATATAAAGTATCAAAAAAATTGAAAATATGACTTTAATTATAATAATGACTTTATAGATGCTAAACAATCATAAAAAAGCATTCCAAATCATATATATAGCTATAAATACAATTCAACTAGGTTTAAAAACAAAACAATAAAACTCCATTCTCTGAAATGAAATCAGAAAAATCAAAATGGTGGCCAAAAAACTGAAGGAGTATATCCTCTGGTTTTAATGGATATTATGTAAATAGCTTCATTCCCAGTTTCTGCCTAAGGCAGTAGTTCATTTGTATAAAAGATCATCTATTTAGCTTTTAATAGTAATGAAAACTAAAAATTTTTTAACATTTATATGACAATAAAATGATAATAATTTCTTTATTATTATAATTTCTTAATTTTAAAGGCTCTATTTTAATTTTTTTAGATAAATAAATCATAATTTAATCAAAAACTATTGATTTTGTTAATCTTTTCTTAATTTTATTGTCAAATTACATTGTTGAGAACAAAACTCTTGATTTTTATATTTTATGTCTGAAATTGATTTTTGGTTTACAAGTTCTTATTTTACGAGCAATTTCTGAGTCCAGATTAATTTGTGAAGATGAGAATCAGCTGTACTTATCTGTCAACATCTAAAGAAGTATTTTATCAAATGATGTGAATTTTTGGAAATCAAATATTTGAAATGCAAATCTTTAAAATAAATTCAATGAAATAAAAGCAATAATTGTTGGTATTTCTTATTTTCTTCTTTTAAATTTAAAATGAATATCTTATCCAGTTGTGACTTTATTAATTTAATATTTTAAAATTCGTACAAAGTGAAGGAGTACAATTTCAATTTGCGGTTGTTTTTCTTAGAATTATTATTTTGTTTAAATTTTAAATCTGATGAGAATTTGTCTAAACAGCAATCTACCAAGAACATAGTTAATTAATTATTTCAAATGAATGGATATTTATACAAATATTGTATTTTTTTTAAGAATGTAATAATAAGTAAAATTAGTGGAAATTCATGTTATGACAGATATTCTCAATATTACTATGGTTGTAGATATTCTGCTCAGTTATTTCTTTTATTCTCAATATTATTGTATTTCTAAGTAGAATTAATTTAGTGATTTATATATTTCAAATCTATTTTTCAAATAGATGGTGTTTATACAAAATTGGCATTAGATTTTTAAAATATGAGGGGGTATCCAAAAATAACCAGAATTATTATTTTTTAAGCAGTTATATTGAACTTTATATTTAAATATTTTAGTCCCCTTCAAAGTATTCTCCATGTGAATCAATGCATTTGTCCAACATTTTTTCCACTTCTGATAACAGTTCTGGAACTCTTAACACTGAATACTCTTCAAGGCTGTCAGCATATTTTCTTTCACCTCATCCACATTGCTAAACTGCTTCCCTTACAGATTATTCTTGCTCCATGGGAATTAAAAAAGTCACATGGAGCTAGATTGGTCAAGTAAGGTGAGTGGGACACAAGGACCATGTTGTCTTTTGCCAAGAACTGTCGGACAGATAGAAGTGTGTGGGCCAGAGCATTATCATTCGCAAATATTCTGTTAACATTCACTGGCAGCTAATCTATGACTAATTTATTTCTTCAGAAATTTATTCAATGATCTTTTAACAATCTTTATTAATGGTCCATCAAACTTTTTCGAAGTTTTCCTCATTTCTGCTTGTTGAAGGACTACCAGATCTTGGCAGGACTGCCAGCTTCAATTAACATGTTGTCACTTTTGAAATGGGAAAACCATTTGTAGACCTGTGGTTTACCCAAAGCATTATCCTTAAAGGCTTGCTGAAACATAATAATTCTCAGCTACAGTTTTTCTCAATAAGAAACAAAATTTCACACACATTCTTTGTTCCTTGGGATCAGCTATCACAAAAATCACTGGATATTGTGAATATGATCACAAACAAATATGGAGACTCAGAATTCGGATCGGCTGTAAGGTGTCACTCCCCACCTCATCAAAAATTACGAAAGGATTTTGAACAGAGTGACACCTTCAAAGTGAAACAATTGATAAAGATATTGTTTTACCCGACCCAGTGAACCTTGTCTCCACAACATAAAGAGAGAATCATAACTGTAAATGAAATAACAATTAACTTGAAAGCTAATACAACTTGCAAGTGTCGCGATAAAGTTGTAAATAAAATCTAATGTAACCTGGAATGAAAGACAATGCAAGCAGACATTGTTCTTCTCTGGGATAGGAATTTAGTGTTATGGGATTGGGTCAGGTATCTGCCCGAGATTGCAATGAGAAAAAGACAGTTGGTGTAAAAACTTGGAGAGAGAAGGATATAAAAAAAAAGATAGTCAGATTTGCCAAAAAAAACAGGAGGGATGTAGTTTTTAGATGAGACAGCAGTCTATGCTGAGACTTTAAACAAGAAAGAAAGCAATTCGAGCAGTTGCCACCTTATAATAACATATTTATAAAATAGCAATAACAAAATAAAAGCCACAAATTTAGGTTGGTAAAAAGGGCGTTCGCTGCCCTTATTTGAAGAAACATCAAGGTGCTCTCCTAAAAATATCATCGATCAGATCCAATTGACTGATGGTGATTTGGTGTTAGACAAGAGTCATTAAAGGAAGACAGACTACAGAAAAGAGAAGCTTCCTTTTTTTTGGATTGATAACTGCCTGTAGCAATAATCTCCAAGAAGAACCATCTTTACTGTTCTGATTCTAAGGTATTTATCCCTCCGAAATAATTGTCAGGTCAAATCCGTAAAATCTCTCTCTGAATAAAGGAAGTTGTTTGTTTTACAAACATATTTCTCTGTGACTTTGCCTCAACGTCTCATTACCTATCCTTACTCACTCCATAGACTGCAGGTAGGCCATAAGCCTGTTTATATCATCTGTAGGTCTCACACAAAGCAGCACTAAGGACAAACCTCACTACAGAAAATGGCACTACTTAGCAGATTGGCATGAAAAACCTCAAGCTAACAACACCTAGTGACACAATCCTAACTACAAAATGCACACAAGCTATATTGCAATTCTGGTTATTTTTGGGTACCCCTTGTATAAATAAATCAACAAACACAATTAAGGAAAATAAGTATTATTAGCATTTGAGTTTGTATAAACTGCATTAATTTTATATTATAAGGTTCACCTACACTGCTTTTTATGAATTCAAAGTGATTACAGCATTTAAAGCATGAATACTAGAATATACATATACAAATAACACTAAATTATACACCAAAAACGTTTATTCAGTTTATTCAGTGAATAAACTGAAATAACTAAAAAACTTTTTTGTGCATAATTTTAGTGCTACTTGTATATTCATATTAGTATTCCTGCTTCAAATGCTGTAATCATTCTGCATTAATTTTTCAATGAAAATTGTAAAATTGGATAAGATATCATTAAATTTTAACCCTTCTATAAAACTGTACTGTAAAATGAAACTTTAGCAGAACAATTTAGCACAAAATGTTCCCATAGTTGAATTTACCCAATTCCAAAGTGAAGGAGCTGTCATTTCCACAGTCCACATTTTAAATTATGAATTTCTTAAAGAATTTCACAGCACAAAACAAAACTTTTGCAGAACAATTTAGCATAAAATGAGTATGAAATGTTCGAATAGTTGTTATTGCTCAATCTGATATGCGGATACTAGCTAACATTTCCTTAGCTCCCACTTGAAAACAAATTTCTTAAAAGATTTCACAACACAAAACAATAATATAAAAATTTTTATGAAATGCTGGGACTGGGGAAATGGATTTAAATTGCTTAAAAATCAAGTAATGACTGTTATAAAGCTCCTTATAATGCATGGTCATTTTAAATTTCATTGAATTGAGATTGTTGATTTTTCCAGTTGTAGAAATGTTAATACCCTGGACACACTACACATTATCGGCGGTTATCTGTAATGGCCGTCATCACACCGGCCTTTAGCCGGAAGAAGACTGAATCATTGGTATTCCAAATGACAGTTAAAAATGATGCATTGTGGGATGGTAAAGGAAAACGGTAAATTATGGGATACTGCTACTTTAAAAATTGTTCCATTAAAATTAAAAAAATAAAAACATTTGATCAATTTCTGTGAGTGAATTACATATATAATATACAACTGTACATTATCAAGCAAGTAAAGGGCTAAAATAAAAGCATTTGATTATATTATATATATTGATATATAAGCCATAGAGTAATACTGTATATTAATCTGTGATATAGGCCTAATACGTATTCTACTACAGTGTAACCGACCGCTGGTAAAGAATAAATTCCTATCATACATTTAATTATTTCTTACTTATATTGTTTGGATAAACTATCCAGTTTACCTATAAACAAGTGAGTTCTGCTGCTTCTAATAACACAAGAAATCACAACAAGCACTTGAAGCAGGATAAAAAACTAATTTTATCCTGCTTCAAGTGCTTGTTGTGATTTCTTCTATACAGTTTATTTTTTATTTCTTCTACTGATCTGTTGATACCATGATTTTCTGATAAATTCCTTCACCATGTTATCATATACATGACGATTCCTTTTTGCTCTCCTTAGATCTTTGATATGATCACTCCAAATATTTATTAATGCTTTCGTTTCCCTTTCATCCCACAAAATCCTTTTCTTTTGACTGCTTGTCTGAGTTATCACTGTAGACGCCATCTTAAATTTTCTCTTTGAGACGGAGATTGATGTCACAAATGGAGTTGTGGGAATTATGTTATGAAACAGTATTCTGCAGCTGCAAAACATCCATTATCTGGACAGAAATTGGACACACTACAAATCCTAATTGCCGTTAAGACAGTAACGTCTGTTATCGCTGCTAGTGTGTCTGGGGTATAAGGATAAAATGAAACTCCTCTTCAAATATTGTTTGAATATATAGTTCTTTCAGGGCTATGATACGAAATTTCTGCATCAGATCTTTTTATGATCCATTGAGAAGGATACTGTTCTTTGTTTGGAAGATGGAACTTCTATGATAATTCTCTTAAGGGCATACAATAAGTCCTGAATGGTGTAGTGATGACTGTTTTCTGCACTTTACCCAACTCATAATCATAATCAATGGTTGTCTAATATGGAGAGAGTAAGTATGTTTTGAAATCTATCCATATTTATGAATGCAGTATTTATTTGAAGAATGCAAATATTTACAGAATGTTTTTGGCAAGATAAAAAATTTTTTGGTGTGTTTATGTGCTATTTGTGTGTGATTATTTCTGAAAGCTGAATCTCAAACATTGATATGGAATTTAATATTTCATCTATAATTTTCTAAAATGTCTAATAGAGTATTGATTTAAAATTCAATTTCATAATAATGTTTTAATAAAACATTGATTTGTATTTTGTATTACATATAGAGGGAGAATATTCTTAACTTCCTAACATCAGTTTTTATTCTAATAAATAATATAACAATAATTTAAAACTATAAAATATTTTCTTCCACTTCAAAATTGAAATAAAAATAAATTTGCAAGAAGTTATTTAAAAAAATTTAATATAGATATATAATAAACTCAGATCCACAATATTTTTTAATTTGCATTTGTCATATTATTTTTTTTATCAAAATTAAAATAGTTATGTAATTGAATTGCTTTTCTGTAAAGATTAAAAATTTTTGAATGCTATTTTGTTAAGAACATTGACTTTAATATATCAAATAAAATAGCATTTAATCTCAAATTTTATTTTTAAATAAAACATAATATATACCTTTTTACAACCACAGTCATGTTTCTTCACAATTTTCAATGCTTGATTATTTGGAGAAATAGCACATTCAAATATCTGGCATGGATCAGTTTTACTAGGCCATTTCTCTCCAATCTATTAAGAATAAACAATTAATATTTTAAAATTTTAACAATGTTTAAGAAAATTTTTTAAATTATAGTAGAACTGATAAACATATAAATAACAAACTTAATTATGAACAGTAAAAAATTAAATTCAATAATAGTAGTAAACATTTTTATTCTCCTTAAGATCATCCTCAGCTACTGATCTATAGTAAGAATTATATAGTATTATTAATGTTTATAAGACAGAGAGATTGCATTTTATTTAATCTGGACATACAATATGCTGAAAAATACTTTAATGCTGAAATTAAATAAAATTCAGTCTAGATCCAGAATTATGAAAGTGAAACAAAACAATTTAGCATTAACATTACATAGAATGAAGATATTTTAAAAGTTGATTGCTGATGCTGATAATGTAAACATTTTCTTTTTTAATTTAATTTGTGCTGAAAATTTCCTTTGTTAGTTAAGTTTATTGTCAAATTTTAAATTATTATTATCTCATATTACAACAAACCAATAAAATTCTATTGTAATATTTTATAAATTGGTATTCAATATAAATAGATATGAATTCATTAATTTATTGAAAAATCATAATCAAAAATATATAAATCAGTCATTTAAAAAAATTAGTTAACTACATATACACAGCTCTATTATTGAATTTTTCCCAAAATCTATATCCAGTATTTTATTTCAAGCAATAAGAAGAACTTCCAAAATCATGATCCTCTATATTGCATATAATCTTCCACTTATAGTATAAATTTATATAAAATGACAAGAACTAAGTTTCAAGTGGAAAATATAATTTATTAGTGTTCATGAAGTATTTTCGACTTAAAGAAGTCATCTTCAACATATAAAAACAGAATACAGAACATTTTGGGAAAAAGTATAGAATACTTTTCAAAATTTAAATATTTAAAGAAGTAAAAAATTAGCTACAAATAATAAGCATATGTAAATATTAAATACAAACATTAATATTAAATAAGTTATGTGTGTGTCAACTTGAACAAATAAAATTGATGGTAAATGTGTGTTTATTATGTACCAAGATTATATAAGCCATTGTGGTGGTATGTTAATGGGAGGATTGTTATTTACGACATAGAATTTCTTTTTATATTGTTTGATAATAATGGTCTTAGCCATTCTTATATTCTCTGCTTTATTTATTGTTGATTTGTACCTGACTCCACTTAATGCTGATGTCTTACTGGAGTAATGCTTGACAAGTGCTGTATTAAAGGCTGCCTTTTTTATGCTGTTTTCATGTTCCCTTAATCATATGTCTAGAGATCTTATTGTACTCGCCATGTATATGCCAGCTTGTTGATATGGTGGTATTGGTGGTTTAATGTTTTTTAAAGTGTGGAAAGTAGTGAGTATGAGCCAAAATTCATAAGATATATTGATAGATCCTTTGACACATATATGCGGACCACTTCTACCACCTCTGCAACATCACAACAAGGCAAAACTTATTTACATCCAATTGAATATAATAAGATGATTGAACCCTTAAGCAAGGTATTAACAAAGAATATTAAAATTTTACCATATAGTCAGATGCACAATACTTTCCACACTTTAAAAAACATTAAACCACTAATACCAGCACACCAATAAGTTTGTGTATACATCATTCTTATGTATAACAATGATTTAGATCAGTGCTTCTCAAAGTGTGATTCACGACCTCATATGGGGTCATGTAATAAAATTTGAGAGTCGCAGAAATTTTAGCAAATGTTTTAACTCGTATTCCTAGTTTATATACCTCTATATCCAGGATCACGAAAGTATTTTCTCGGGTAAAAGGGGTTGCCAAGTGGAAAAGTTTGAGAAGTGCTGATTTAGATAGATGAGAAATATATGTTGGGAGTATGATAAAATCTCTAGACACCCTGATTAAGGGAACATGAAAACAGCATAAAAAAGGTGGCCTTTAATACAGTGCTTGTCTAGCATTACTACTGGTAAGACATCAGCATTAAGTGGAGTCAAGTGCAAGTCATCAGAGCAATAAATAAAGCAGAGGATATAAGAATGACTGAGACCATTTTTATCAAACAATATAAAAAGAAATTCTACATCATAAATGATAATCATCCCATTAACATACCCCCACAATGGCTTATATAATCTTGGTACATAATAAACCCACATGTTCACTTAATATAAACTGCTTATACTTTACTTCAATAACTAAGGACACAAGCACCACTAGCAGTTGAGAAATAACTTAAATACTTTAATAAACTAACGTTTTCGACTAATTAAAGTCATCATCATGCTTTCTTACATTCATTCAGTTATAAAGGCAGAAACCCTTTATAACTGAATGAATGTAAGAAAGCCTGATGATGACTTTAATTATTCGAAAACTTTAGTTTATTAAAGTATTTAAGTTATTTCTCAACTGCTAGTGGTGCTTGTGTCCTTAGTTATTAATAAACCCACATTTACCACCAATTTTATTTGTTCAAGTTGACACACTTATAACTTATTTAATATTAATGTTTCTATTTAATATTTACATATACTTATTATTAGTAGCTAATTTTTTTTACTTAACTTTCAATATTTAAATTTTGAAAAGTATTCTAAACCTTTTGTTCCAAAATGTTCTGCATTCTGTTTTTATATGTTGAAGATGACTTCTTTAAGTTGAAAGTACTCCATGAATGCTAATAAATTATTTTTTTCTACTTGAAACTTAGTACTTGCCATTTTATATATAATCATGATCCTCTCTAATCTAAATCCTTATCCTCTATAAGACTTTCATAATAACATAGATTAATGTTTGAATACACATATCAATGCTACAGCTCTAGACGTCAATGCAGAGCCATTACTTTAATTGAAAATACCATGTATACTTAGGCATAAGTCAAATTTTGCAAAGGAAAATATTTTTATTAAAGAGAGGTCAACTCATACATAGGCAGTATTTCTTAAGATCTACTGGCTCAGTTATATGCATTGTTGTTACATTTTCATACCATGCTTAAAATCTATCCTACTTATTCCTATCAAAAATATGTGGATATATATATGCCTATTAATATATATTTTAATATCAGATACTTCACAAATAGAATCAAAAATATACAAAGAGATCATGCATTCTTTTCATGATATTAATGCATCCTTTGACAACAGTGATATCTACCATATTTATTCCTAATAAATATTTATTTCTTCTCATTTTTTTTATTATGTATATACAGATATGTATGAATGTTCATATTTAAATACATTTTGTCCCTGACTTATATTCATTTGACTTATGATATTCTGAACTTGACTATTTTCATAGCAAATTGGGTAGAAATACTTTTTTGTTTTGTTAAAAATGTACTAAAGCAATTGCTTACCAGCTTGAGGATCTGGGTTCAATTCCAGATTATTTTATAATCTTGAGGACCTGGGATTAAATCCAGACAATTATACCATCTTAAAGGATTCAGTATTCCATTGTCTATTATTACTATTAAAATTATTAACATTATAGGTCATTTTCAACTTATGAAGCGGTTATCAAAACATAACCCCCATCATAAATTGAAGACAACCTATATAATTAAAAATATTAATTTATTAGGCATTTTACAAGTAAAATCAGAAATGTATAGATCAATCTTTTTTAACTTTCATTCTTATCAAATCTTTTTAAACATCATTGTTGCTGTGTATTATCAATTAATTTTAATTGGAAATGTAGTAATTCTTGATGTTCCTTATCAATAATTTGTGGTTTTTCTGATAATTCTGATCATTTAACAAATATGAATAATCATTATACAGCTAATATTAGCATCAGATTTGAACTTCTGTCAATTTGTGTATACTGATTATCTACTTTCCATTCTCATCAGTTGCAGCAAAATTTCAGTTTTATATTTTGGCTCTAATTTTCTATTATTTAAATTTTGTTAAATATTTTTGTTGAGATTCAGAATGACAGAATTGTTTAATATTTCTTTGATATTTTTTGTTGAACAAATACTTCGATAAAATCATATTGTTGAGAAAGACAACTGGATATGATATGACATGCACTTGTCATGTTCTCCATCCAGATTTCTCTTTGCCTCCCGTTATGATATTTTAATGTGTATTAATATTGTTCTAACTCTTGAAATGTGTTGGTTGACCTTATATATAGGTCAGATAATAATCATTACTTACTAGAAGGCGCCATCTTAGTGCTAAATTCAAAATTAATTAATTATTAATTCAATAGATGGTGGCACCATAGCTTTGATTCAAATAATAATCGTTGTAAAAAAAAAAAAAGTAATTTAAAGTTTATCTGCCAGGGGAAGTTTGGCTAGTTCGTTTGGTTAATTCGTTTGGTTAATTCGTTTGGTTATATATAGGTTTTTACTTTTTATTATTTCTTAGATATTTTTTATTGTTTTATGTATACATGTGCTCCTCTACTTACAATCATTTGATTATGATAATTCATTCTTGATTACCCTTATAATATTCTGAACTTTTCTATTTTCACACATAGTGACTAAAAATAATTTTTTCTGTTTTATTAAAAATTTAAAGTTGGCAAAACAGTCACTTATCACCTTGGAGGATCTGGGATAAATTCCGAATGATTTTTATCACCTTCACTAATTCTGGATAATCTTACCATCTTGGAGGATTTAGGTTCAATTCCAGATGCTTTTATATTATCAGATACAATGAATTATGGCTGTAATGAGAAATTCTTCCTACTCCCATGCTACTCATTATGACAAGAGTTTCATTGTATTTTATTCCTTTTACTATTAAATGAGTTTTAATATATGCAATTCTAATTTTAGTTTTACTTGCCTGATATATTTTCCCATCTTCATCTTTGCAACTTATATAAATTAGTTCTGCACAGCAGTGATTAGGTTGATACAAATCAAATATTTCATAATCCTGTAATATTAAACATTTATATATTATTTATATTTTTATAATTAAACATAATCTTTAACTATAAAAATTTACAATTGTTACCTATTTTACAATTAAATATAAAACTTCAAAAATAAAAAGGCATTTTATCATAGGCATCAGCATTTAAGTTAATGCTAGCTTTTTGTAATTAAATTTTTTCCATTCATCAACTTTTTAAAAAAATAAAACTAACATTTAATAGTATAATGAAGATAGATGTATTCAATGTATTGTCAGCAATCAGAATGTTAATTGGTCTAAGCTCTTCACTAAGATAAAAAACTGAATATTTATAACTGATATCATAGTTTATTTGTTTAAATTAATAGATGGAGCCACTCATTGGTTTAATAACTTGTATAATTTGTTTAAAATTATTTAGAATCATTAAAATTCCATTGTGTTTCAAGGGTTAAATTTGGCAAGTTGATTAGGTTTATTTGGATTAAATTCCCTTGAGGTTTGGATTATATAATGTTTGGGAAAATAATTTTAATATAAATAAAAGATAATCTTGAAACAGTTTATTAAACTGTTTCAAGATTATCTTTTATTTATATTATCAGTTAGCTGAAAATATTTGAAAAATATACCGGTACTTTTTTTTTCAGAAAGACTCATGATTACCTTGCCACATTCAAAGTAAAAGCAACATCTGTCTAACTGGAAATCCATCATTAAATTTGCACAGAAATGTGTATTGTGTTTCTAAGGTTATATGATAATAAAATAAATAAGAAATGAAAGTTTCTACTTTAAACAATTATTTGCAGTTAAAAAAATACATTCTTCTCCAAGGAAAGCACTTGAGCAACACCCTGAATCGGGTCACCTATATCCATTGCTCTCTCACTCCTACTGTCCTGACCTCTCAGATCACTCACACAGTAATAACTGCTGACTACTTAACAAAAACTATATGGCCTCCATATGACACAAAACATATAGCTATAAAATAATATGTAGTTGTTACAGTGAAAAATAATAAGATAATCATGAGAATTATCCATCTCAAAGAAAATGGATAATTTTCAAATTGATAAAATTTAACAGTAATTTAAAGAAAATATAATTTTCAAATTTTTGATATTTATCAAGCTGATAAGCTTGATAAATTTCTCCAAAATTAATTAAAATGTCATATTTTCTTTACATAATATAAATATTCAAAATTGGAAGTTTTGTGTTGTGTGCTCTCTTAATAAAAATACATTCCTTATGTAAAATTATAACATCACTTTATTATACCAATAATTTTCAGATTAAATAGACAAGACAAGACTAGACAGATGGCAAATGCACAGAGTAGATTACATCTTATTACATATAATATCGGCGACACACTGCCACTGTGCTAATGTAAACATCCATTATTTTCTAAAATTTACAAGTAAATATCATGTTGTTAAAAATACATTACATACTTCCTCACTAAGAATTAAAAATTTTTACATTAATTAATTGATAATATTTCATTATTGAGATTACATAAAATTATTTTTAATTCTATTAATTTAATGGAAATTATTAGATCTTGAGAAATAAAAATAATTGAAATTTCCCAATTATTCTCTATGTTTATGAAGAATATATCAATGGCAGCTTCTGTATTCTAAGCGAATATCTTCTTTTATTATTATTCTCAGAATTGTCATTAATTCTTAAAGTATTTTCAACCGTTTCATTATCTTTTATGTTTGGTAATATCAAGGCTAAATCAAGATCCTCTTGATTATAAGGTTCTTTAGATATTTTCATATGGTTACAGTGAACTTTTCTGCAACCATTTTTCCACTGAACCAAATAAATATTTTGTCTCAAAATTTTTTTTATTCTGCCTAAACACCAATTATGTTTGTTTCTATTCCAAGTTTTAAACCAAACTGAATCATTTATCTTAAATTTTACTGAATCATTATTATTTAGTTGTTTGTTAATCATTTCCAGATGAAGGAATGTAAGAATATTCCTAACCTTTCTGTTTAAAAATAAATAAGACAGAGTCTCATTCATACCTGTATGTGGTCAGTGGCGTAGCTGAAGACTGAGGGGCCCCCCTGCAAAAATGTCGATGGGGCCCCCTCTTTTTAATTTATCGATATAATTTATTTCAAATGCTATGTAACTCTAACACTGGATGTCAACATTTATTTATAAGAATGTCGATGTAAAAAAAGCCTAACGCAAACTAATTTAATAAGGTTAATACGTGAAACTTTATATAGGTGAAAATAATTTTATTATATATGTTACAGGACAAACCCGAATTCAGGAAATACCAGAATTTCCTAGTCAAAACGAGAACGTCCTAACGCTGGTCGGAC